>MU106257.1:0-150305 GCA_012274485.2 Sinapis alba
AAGTATTCTTCACTAGATCCCTCTTGTTTTGTGGCTAATATCTCGCGTGCAACCCTATGTTATGACAGACTGGTATTCTACTCTTAAATTTGAATGATAAAATATACCATGGTGTGAATTAGCTAGAACTCATGTTTGTATTATAAATGAATTTTCAGTGTCTTCCAATGAAATTTTCAAGAGAGAATGGTCTAGACACCAGATGTGGAGAGATAGTTCTGATGAATGAAAAGGGTAGATCATGGAAGCTAACTCTGAAAAGAAAGAGATCATGTGGAACTATGTATATCACACGAGGGTGGAGAAGTTTCTGTAGTGCCAATGGACTTAGAGCTGGAAGTTCTTTCACTTTCAAACTGATCAAAAAAGGAGGAACTCTGGCTCTACGTTTGTCCCCTAAAAAGAGAGAAGATTGCTCATCAGAAGCTAATGAAATAGAGTCTCTTTCCACAGAACCGGAAAGCGATGAAGAGAGCAGCCAAGATGAGAAAAAAATAAAGAAACATAGATCGACATGGAAAGCTACAGCTTCACAGTACCAAAACCGATTTGTGACGCTAACGCTTAAACCTTCCAATCCTGAAAAGTATTTACTGGTTAGTGTCATCACTTGAAGCCCTTTGTTGTTTTACATTCTGTTCAGACCTGAATCCTTTTATTTGAATCTTTGTTGTAGTTTCTTCCTTTACGCTTCACCAGGTGGCACGGCATCAATGATGAAACTAAAATGACACTGTTGGACAAAAATGGTGTCAAGTGGTCGACGGATCTGCGGTCTGGGAAAACTAGTGATAAGATAAGATTGGTAGGAGGTTGGCAAGAGTTCTTCAAATCTAACTGTGTGAGGACAGGTGAATCTATAATTCTGAAGCTGATATGGGAAGGAGACAAAAGTTGTGTCCTCAAGTTCTGCTCTAAGGTTGAAGCATGAGACCAAAAGAAACTGTATTTGTGTACTACGTTTAACCTTTTGTAAGTTTCCACGACGAATTAAATGAAATGAAATGAAGTGAATCAACGTTTGGCCTTTTTGTAGTTTGGGATTTGTAAATGTTTTTTTCTTTTGTCAACGGGATTCGTGAATGTTATTTAATCTTTAATGAAAAATACTAAAACATCACACAAAAACAACAACACCAAAGAGAGACACTAACGAAACATGCAAGGCATTGAGATAAAAGGTGGTATCAGATTTAAAAGCTGGTCAACAGAAAATCTCAGGAACCCAACAAGTATATCTGATAACCGAAGTGATAAAATCTTTGGTGCGAAAGCCCAAAATGAATTTCAATCTCAACGTTTGCAAGGATCAAGCTTGATGGAACAAGCTTTTAACAAAGCTCTTCTGATATTACCATCGATGGTTCTATTCACTCTGTTATGTAGAGAAGATTTTGCTAGGTTTCATGAGAAAACCGGCAAGTTAGATATTCTCAGAGATAAGCCAACGCAAAACAATGACGAAGAAGAAGAAGAATAACAAACCAAACATCAAAACTCAGTGTTGTAAAAAAGGAGGGGTCATCAGATAGGAGCGAAAGACTATTGCTACTTAGATGTAATCATGGAGATTATATCATCTGAACTATGCATTAATATTCCTCACTTGACCCTTCTTCGTAATTAAACTAAACAATGCTAGAATTAACAGAACGGCCTCATTAAGATGATTAGGCTTATCAACACGGATTAATTTAGACATATGCTTGTCTTAATCGATTTAATCATCGGCCGATTCCAATAGAATGAACAAACAGAACAATTAAAAAAAAAAAAAATTAGGACTCAGAATATAACAAGATGGTCGGCAAATAGACCTTTTACGGCCTATTTTACGACGAACGAGACCTTTCAATCGTCACAGTCCTTCGAAAACAAAAATCTAATTCACAAATAGAAAAAAAAAACGAGTCTTTTGGGAAGTAATCTCAGTAAAGCCAGCGTTTTTCACATCAAAGTAATTAAAACTCAGACGGTAATTCCATATTTTAGCAATGATCATCATCAATTAATCCCAATATAATCACTTTTATCAACTTAAAATGTAATCGCCATATTGGCCCCAAAGACCACAAAGATCCACAGGTTCCTATCAGAAAAGCGAAACACAAACATCTGTTTATGTCCAATGTAGCATCGACGATCACAGCCAAGAATGGCTATCGTCGACGTGGCATCGGACAGTTTTCATCAGAATCAGAACAAATAAGCCGAAGAAATTGAACGCAATAAAAGAAGAGAAACTCGTATAGCATGAATTTGAACGCAAACGTGGTTTAAACCGCCGCTGGCTACTACAGAGAAGAGTATAAACAAGATGTCAAAACAAAGAAGAGAAACTCGATTTATATATATAGGAGGCGGCATAACACAAAAACCCTAACACAGATCTTCCACGTCAGCAGCTGCGTTACACACCCGGGCCTAGGCCTGGGCATAAAATCTGTAATCCAAAATTTGAACCGAACCCGAACCGAAAAACCTGATCCGTATCCGACCCGAAATGTAAAAAATACCCGAATGGATCTTCTAAGGAGGTACAAAAAAAATCCGCACCCGAAGTGTTATTAACCAAATCCGAACAGATAACCCGAAAAACCAAAAAAAACCGAAAAATCCGAAAAAAATATCCGAAGAAACCGATCTGAATGTCCAAACTACTGTACAATATAATTATATGAAACATAAATATATACTTCAAATATTCAATTTCATATTTATTTTGATATGGTATCTAACAATAAGTATCTAAAATTAAAATAAATACCTTAAATACTTAATTATATATAAATAAGTATATATTTCTTATGTTTTGTTTTTAAATTTTAGATTTTATTTTGGATATATCCGAACCGATCCAATATCACCTGAATCTGAATGATATATGGTTACTTTATGGGTTCTAGGATGTGATACAAAATCGACCCGAACCCGATGTGTTATATCCGAACCCGACCCGTACTTGCAAATTTCTTAGAATGGAACCTAAGAGATGTTATAAAAAAGAACTGAAATCCGAAAAATCCGATCCGAACGCCAACGGGTACCCGAACGCTCAGGTCTACCCGGGCCTATCAGAGAGTTGAGGTTGTGGTCGTGCAAGTCTCTTAGAGCACCATTAACCCAAAGTTACTTAAATGGGGTGCTTAAAACAACTTGTTTTTTATATATATTTTTTTGGTTTGAAAAAAAAAAAAAACAATCCTGAGCCGCCATGTGTTAATGGGGCCCGTGAACACTTGCAAGCAACAACACCTTGTTAACTCCTAATTAAACATCCCTTCTCCTTCTTCTTCTTTTCTTTCCTCTTAAACACCCCCTAAGCAACCTAGGATAAATGTGCTCTTACTTTGTTATTTTCCGAGTACATGGTAACATTAAGTGTGAGTAGGTTAGATGAGGAGGCAGGAAACTGTGTTGTTTATTTAGAGACTTCGGAAAATTTCTCATGCAGGGTTAAAGAGCTTCAGGATGGTTGTGGGTTGAGTCACAACTCAATTTTGTTCACCCGCTGGCCAAGCAATGTAAGTAACACTTATAAATTATAAATGTGGACGACTAAGAGAAAGCAATTACTGTCAAGTGTTGGATCTAAACTATGAACACCACACAACCTTGTCTATGTAAATGGTTGTCTCTTAAATTCTCTGTGTTCTTGGGTATCACATTGTTGGCATCTCTATTGCTGGTTAGTGAGATGGGTCATGTCTCTCTAGTAGATGTTGTTCTGAGAAATTCTGTTCTGTTTTTGTCATAGCTTTTGATGGATTAGCTGCAATGCCCTCCACTATGGACATACTCAAGACAACTTCTATTCTTGCATTTCACTCTGTTAGTAACTTAATATAAACAGAAACTATTGTTCCACGTGATCCCCAGTGATAATCAGCACATTATGAGTAAAGTTTATTTAAGAAATCAAAACAATAGAAAGTGTTAAGAGGACCTCAGATCATGCATGCTTGTTCTATTACTTCTGCTCGCTCCTAATTTTTGAGTCAAATCTCACTTTTGCATGTAGAGTTCACAAGTCTTCCTCTGAAACCAAACCCTTTAATGAATATACAGAATAAGAAAAATAAACAAATAGCTCAACAACAAATATATATATGTACATTAACTAAGTTACTAACTATCACTGCTAGCTTTCACCAATGGGAATCGTCTCGAAGTTCAGGAAAGAGTCAAGATACAAAATTCATTAAAAGCTCTCTGAGCTTGGTGAAATGTTGTGCTTATAACACACTCTTTCCACCATGAAGTTGCAGTGTAGATGGTAAGACACTTACGAACTTTGAGAATATGGCGAATCAACATTTCTTCAAGCCTCTTCTTCCCGGCTTCCATAGCCACTTGGTAATCAATCTCTCTCCTTTCTTTTAAATCTTTCTCTGTCTCTTTGAGAAGCTAGATGGTTCTGCTTTTGTATTTGCATGTTGCTTCAGAAAATCCCTGCAGCCTTCTTCTCCAAGCATATAGAAGGAAGAAATGAGCATAAAAATGCGGCGAAGCTGAGATCAGACACCTCGGAGATAACCTGGAAAGTGAAGATAGAAGACGGTCTGAGACTCACTGATGGTTGGAAAGAGTTTGCTCTCGCACATGATCTGCGAGTTGGTGACATTGTCATTTTCAGACAAGAGAAAGACATGGCTTTCCACGTTACACTCTTTGGACCTAGTTTCTGTGAGATACAATATGGATCGTGTTTGGACGACAAGAACATGCTTGGTGAGTTTTGTTCTTTATAAGTTAACTGTGACTTTGAGACTGACATTCAAGACATGACTGAAGTTTTGTTTTTGTCTTTTTGCAGTGAAGATTCCAAGCAAGAAGAAGAAGAATACAAAAAGAGAAGCAGAGTCTTGTACACTATATCCATCTTGTTATGTGGCTAATGTCACGCCTTCAAGTCTGCGATATGACATGCTGGTATATATCTACTCCTAATTTGAACCAAAAGCTCTCATTTAAAGGTTCTGATTTTGATCAAAATCATTTTTCTATTGTAATGAATATTACAGAACATTCCAAAGAGTTTTGTAAGGGCTAATGGTCTAGAGACAAGATGTGGAGAGATTGTTTTGATGAATGAAAAGGGCACATCATGGACTTTAATTTTGAAACGAAAGAATTCATGTGGAACTATGTATATCACACGAGGATGGAGACGCTTCTGTAGGGTCAATGGACTTAGAGCTGGAAGTTTCTTCACTTTCAAACTGATCCAAAGAGGAGGAACTCTTGTTCTATGTATGTCTCCCTCCTCCATAGAAACTGAAGATAGCTCAGAAGGAGACGAAGAGAGAAACCAAGATGAGAAAAGCTTCAAGAAGACTAGTTCTATATGGAAGTCATCATCTTCACGGTCCCAAAACCTGTTTGTGACCTTAACTCTCAAACCTCACGACGTCAAAAGATCTAGACTAGTCAGTTTCATCGACATGCAGTTTGTCTGATCACATTCTATCTAAGCCTTGAATCCTTTTTTAAAAAAAAATTTGAATCTTTGTTGCAGTATCTTCCTGTACACTTCACGAGGAGGCATGGCATCAATGAGCAAACTGAAATGACTATGTTGGACAAAAACGGTGTAAAGTGGTCTACGGATCTGCGGTCTGAGAAGAGAAGTGACAGAATAAGAATGGTAGGAGGTTGGAAAGAGTTCTTCAAAGCTAATTGTGTGGAGATAGGTGAATCGATCATGTTAAAGTTGATTTGGGATGGAGACACAAGTTGTATCCTTAAGTTCTGCTCTAAGGTGAAGCAAGAGACTAGATGAAATCATGAAACTGTTTCTGAGTATAAATGTTTAGGCTTTTTGTAAGTTCCCAAGACGAATTTAAATGAATTTTAAGTCATGACAGCTTGGTTATCTATCATTGGACTAATCGTTCCAAAAACTTCTATCCACTCTCCTTCTCGTTTTCCAGTACAAGAAGACCACCACACTTTTCTTCATTGCATAAGATCTCTAAAAATTTCCCTGCCTCAAACCAAGGAACATGTCTCTTATAACACCGATTAGAGCGCCTTCATACTAGATTCTCAACAAAACATTAAACTAAGAAATGTACTCCCTCTATTTTTTTTTATTATAAGAAGTTCTAGAAGAGATTTTTGTGCCAAATTAGTTTTAATGTAAAGTTATTATTTTTGTTATGTTAAATGACTGTGTATTTCATAGTCTGTTTTATTAATTAATGATTTTTTATTTTAAAATATAAAATTTATACATTTTTTTATTTAACTTTTGATCATGATCTTAAAGCAACATTTAATAAAAATGGAGAGATTCATATTTTTGGGTATTCAAAATTTTGAGTCAGAGTCTTTTTCCAAATTTCAGGCCTAATGTTTTTATTTTTTTGTCAACTTGCTTTTATATTAAAAGCCATAAGATAATTTTATAAATAGAATCAGATTTTTTTTTTTTAATAGAATCAGATTTAAGTCCACTACAATCATTGAATCCAATTAAAACCCAACTTCATAATGATAAAGGAGAAACAAAGATACACCAGATGTCCATTCACGTGTCTTCCTTGCGGCTTAAAGTGTATCCACATGTTGCTCCGTTGGAAGAGTTGTTTCATTACCGGAAAAGCACCGTCTTGGGCTCTGCTGAGACAATTCACTTCCAGAAAACAGAGCAACCACTCATATTAAGATTCCATTTGCATGCTCCAAGCTCTCTAGTCGCCATTACCTCTAAAAATACTCCACTGCCTTTGCCGGATTTGTGGAACTCCTAGGGCCTTTACTTGATTCAAGAGAACAGTCATTGTCAAAACGTTTGTTTATAAGATAAACTTTGACTTTTCTTAAACTGCACCAAATCACGAAAGCCATCTTGTGAAGCTTAATTCTTCGAATCATCTGAAAACTTTGCCCAAATCATTATAGCAAAGATTGACTTCTTCTAAGATATGAAGATTGAGAATGACCATAAGGGAAGAAGAAAACTTTAAAGATAAGAGGGAATAAAAAAAATTTAAGTATGAGAGATGAAGTTTCAAAGATATTGTATTATTTATTTAAATCAAATTCAATCGAAGAAGGAAAAAGAACACATAAGATCAGCTTCAATTGAAGTTGATTACACTACAAAATCGCCAAAGCGAAAAGGAAGATTGCCTATGCGAATAAAAATTCGATCTATTGATCGAAATTATAAACAAACAAAAAGAAAATCTATCAAATCCTCTGAAAGATCAAAGTGTATTAAGAGGATTTGAGAGAAAATTCTCTTAATTACAAAGGTAAGAAGCTTCATAAACGATTGGAATAAAAAAATATTTTTACAATTTACAAGGATAGAAAGATCTTAGATTTCATAGCCCAAAAGCCCATCAGGAAAATGAATTAAGCTTTCCCGACACACTTGAGGAGGAGCTAGAAAAAGGAGACGACGACTTGTCCATCTTCGCTGTGATTAGCTTCTATCTAGTCAAGGGTCTAGGTAAAGGACTCTTCATATTTCCTTTGGTAGTGTTACTGAAGATTCAGAGAATGGCGAATAAACATTTCTTTCAGCCTCTTCTTCCTGGCTTCCACACCCACTTGGTACTCTTTCTCTCTCTCCCGCCATTTTCTATTACATGTCTCCATCTCTCTCTCTCTGCTAATCTCATTAAGAAGGATGTCTCTGGTTTGGTATTTTCTGTAGACAATTCCTGTAGCCTTCTTCTCCAAGCATATAGAAGGAAGAAACGATCATAAAAATACGGCGAAGCTGAGATCAGACGCGTCGGAGATGACCTGGAAGGTGAAGATAGAAGATGGCCGGAGACTCACTGAAGGTTGGAAAGAGTTCGCTCTTGCACACGATCTTCGTATAGGTGACATTGTCATTTTCAGACAAGAGAAAAACATGGCTTCCAACGTTACAGTGTTCGGACTCAGTTGTTGTGAGACACAATATGGAACCTGTATAGACCAAGACAAGAAGATTCCAAAAAAGAAGAACCCGAAAAGAGAAGAAGCAGAGTCCTCTTGTTTTGTGGCTAATGTCACGCCTTCGAACCTTCGATACGACAGACTGGTACGGACCCTACTCGGAATACGAACCAGAAACTCTCTCATTCCAGGGTCTGAATTTGATCAAAACCATCTTGTATTCTAATGAATTTACAGTATCTTCCAAGGAGTTTTATGAGGGTGAATGGCCTAGAGACAAGATGTGGAGAGATTGTTTTGATGAATGAAAAGGGTAAATCATGGACGCTAATGTTAAAACAAGAGAGTTTACGTGAATCCATGTATATCACACGAGGGTGGAGAAGTTTCTGTAGGCTCAATGGACTTAGAGCTGGAAGTTTCTTCACCTTCAAACTTATCGGAAGAGGAGGAACTCTAGCTCTACGTTTGTCCCCTAAAGAAACAGAAGATTGCTCATCAGAACCTAATGAAATAAAGTTTCTTTCCAAAGAACAGGAAAGTGATGAAGAGATAAACCACATAAGCTCACAGGAATGTATAGAAAGGAACGATAAAAAGGATGGAACAATTGACTATCAAACCTTGGGACGTTAAAAACTCTAGACTGGTCAGTTTTATCATCCAAGCCATTTGTCTTCTTACTGAATCTTTTGTTTGAATATTTGTCGCAGTATCTTCCCATGGCTTTCACGAAGAACAATGGTATCAATGCGAAAACTAAATTGGCTTTGCTGGACAAAAACGGTGTGAAGTGGTCTACAGATCTGAGGTCTGAGTACAATGGCAAAAGAATAAGAATGATAGGAGGCTGGAAAAAGTTCTTCATAGCTAACTTTTTGAAGATAGGTGAATCGATCATGTTCAAGCTGATTTGGGATGGAAACATAAGTTGTGTCCTTAAGTTATGCTCCAAGGTGAAAAGTTAGCAACCAAATGAAATTGTATATGAGTTTAATGTTTTGTTTTGTTAAGTGCCAAAGGCATGAATCATTGATTGGCCTTACTAGGAAGGTTCGACTAAGCTATTGTAGTATATTATCTTTATGTACATGTTTCCTGTGTGAAACCTTTGGGCAATACTGTGTGAAATCTTCTCACCAGATTCAATCCGAGTCTCTGATACCAATTGTTAAGAATGTGAAAATATACATATTAACATATTGATAAACAATGAAGAAAGACACAAAGATTTAACGTGATTCACCCTAGGGCTACATCCAAAGGTAAAGAGAGCACTTTATTGATGGAGATAAATTTTTCAGAGTACAATTTGTGCTACAACATAGAAAAAAAATCTAAAGATGTACAATATATAAATAAAAGCGTTTAATGAAACTTTCTATATTTCTCGGATTTAACAAGGATTGTTCGATCCCTGTCATAGGAATCGTTCAATCCATGATGTAGATCACTTGATCCATGTCTTATGAATCATTCGATCTCTGTCGTGGATCGTTCGATCCATGTCGTAGGGATCGTTCGATCTCAACCGCTGATCGGTCGATCTATGACTTCTGGATCGACTGATCGACTTCAACTTGCATAGATTCAAGACATATTCAACAGGTTTTTTAGCCAAAATTGAATGAGTTTTGATTGACGTCTAATTTTTGTTGATTATTTTATTTCAGTCTGGATTTCGAGACCACCTCTACTTATCACCTTGTTTCGCCCCTAACTATATCAATTATATTCAACAGTTTTAATTCGTTGTTGCGGTTGATTGGTTGACACATTCATTATAATTAAATAGCTTTATTTCGTTGGGTTCATTAGGAATTATAGTTATACTCAGGAAATATAAATACAATGCTCAAATCATCAATTCTCTCTAGGCACAACAACATCTTAACGGAGAATTAGGAGGAGTAATACAATCTCCGGTTAGAAACCCTTTAGAAACACAGTCAACGAAGCACATATGTGGTGAGTACAGGTCTGTACACAAACTTTTAGCGCAAAACTTATATTTGACCTTCTCCACATCTGCACCTACAAACCCACATTAGAACATAGTTATATGATCTTTGTCAGTTCTAGATTTTTATATAGTTATTGCCATTAGATCATAGCCAACTGAAAAGAAAATAAGTTAAAACAAAAAATTACACATACCTGAAGTCAAAACGTTGTGATTTGACAACGAAGCCACTAAAATTATTGCGAGACAAAAAGTCACCCAAGTTTTTGTGATAGCCATAGTAATTTTTTCTATAAAGTCTATATAGCGAGAAAATTGTTATTGATTCTTTGATCTTAGAGGCTCTATTTATATTGATTTTAGTCTTGGGAGAAAACCCAAATTTACTCATATTATTTACTTTTCTATTATTTCATCTTTATGTTCACTAAAATAATTTTGGGTAAGAATTTGATTTGTTTGTATATTTGATTTTTTTCCCTTTTCTAGACATTTGGTGAAATTGAATATATTAACTTTCTAGTGAATCTGGTCAGAATAATTCATTGCACAAATCAGAACTTCGACTATTTGCAAACCTTTTACACAAAGAAAAACAACAAAAGAATAATGTTTTTGACCAAATGCAAAAACGGTAATGGATTTTTTTGTCAGCTAAAAACGTACCCAGATTCTCTTTTACCAAAAGGATTTATTTGAACTTTGACTAAAGTACTATGAACTTTATTTACCATTAACCGCCCCTCCTTGTGTCCACAATACTCTTTCTCTAGGTCCGTGGGCCCATTAGGCCCGGTAATTGGAAACATTAATTTTTGGAGGATTCAAAAAATTTGTTTACTATCTATACAATTACCATAATTACCATATGATATTTTTGATATTTTTTATATTTTAACTACACTTATACAGTATAGTGAATCACTTCTCAATAAATCATTTATTTTTTCACTATTTCAATTCAAACATGCTTAACTTTGGAATACTTAATGAATGTGTGCATGAAAAGGTAAATGCATTTTGATGATATGAGTAGTCAAATCAATTCTTTTAAGCCTTTCGAAGTGTTACAATTCACCCCTTCTTAGAGAATACAATATCCTTGTTGCATTTCAAGATTGTTACTCATTGTTAGTGTGAGCCCACACATGACTCTACACTCGTCTGAATCTGATTCTGATACCACTTGTAACGCCCCTAACCGCTCCTCCTGTGTGCCATGATGCGCTCTCTCTAGGCCTGTAGGCCCACCCTGTCAGAGGGTCATGAGCATTAATTTTCCAGAGACTCAAAAGTCTTGTTTACTAACCATGCAATCACCACATGATTTTTTCTGTGTTTTGATCTCACTCGCACAATATCGTGAATCACTTTCCGATACGTCATTCATCCTTTCACTACTCCAACCCAAACACGTTTAACTCTGAAGTTCTAAATGGATGTACAACTGAAAAAATAAATGCACTTTAATGACATAAATAACTAAATCAATTTTTAAAAACGTTTTATATACCATAAACTGAAATGTTACAACTGTGTTGTGAAATTTAACTAAAATTATTATTAACATGTGTTTAAAAACTAGGTAGGCGTTAATTGAGTGTTTGGGTTGAACCTAACATCAAGACAACAAATCAAAAATTTATTGGATACTAATAAAAGATTAGTTTTTGTATTTTTATTATGTTATATCTATCTATATATATAAAGGAACATCTTCTCTTCATATAATGCGCCACGTCAGTAAGGAGGGAAGGGGATTTTAGGACACATGTCGTTTTCCTAAACCAACCGTGTCTGAATTGATTTGTGTATTTTCGGTAATTTCATTCATCTATGCATATTGTGTCATTTACACAGCTTATGATTAGATCTTTTAATACATTAAACATTAGGACAACCCCACTTAAATTTTAAATTTCTTTTTCTTCACTCTTTCGACCTTCGTACACCCTGGCAAAAATTCGAGAATATATAAAGGAACATCTTCTCTTCATAGAATGCATCACGTCAGCAAGGAGAGAAGGGGATTTTAGGACACGTGTCATTTTGCTAAGCCAACCGTGTCTGAATTGATTTGTGTATTTTTGGTAATTTCATTCATCTATGCATACTGTGTTATTTACACAGCTTATGATTGAACCTTTTAATACATTAAACATTAGGACAAGCCCACTTAAATTTTAAATTTATTTTTCTTCGCTCTTTCGACCTTGGTACACCCTGACGAAAATTCGAGAAACTAAATCGCCTTTTTCCGATCTCCTTTAACGCTTCAACCTTCCATTAATCTGTGATTAAGTCCAAGTTTTTACGTGATTAGCCACTCTTCCCACTGGAAAGCATTCAATCAACCTCTTCCCATCCTACATTAACCCTCTAAAGCTTTAATTATAAATATTCGGCCTTCCCACGATGGACAACACAACTCATACGAGATCCAAAAACATAGTTTTTTCTAGGAACCGATTCCGACAATGGCGACTTCATACACCTTCCTTGCCGATTTGAAAGCCGGTCGATGCTCTAACACTGTAGAGATTCATCTGCTGAGGTTAAATAACTCCCATTTGTTTTGACAGACAGGTTATATCTGAATGGCACTTATACCACATGTATTTACTTTGACTCTGAGACAGCTGTAGGAAAAGAGGTGTTTGACAGTCGAGTCCTCTTATTCTAATTAGAAAAACGCTGCTTGGTCTACGTTAGATATATTGATTGTATGTATTTTATTTCGTTGACTGCCCTTCCAGACTGCACAGCGGCATCCCTTTGCTTTGATACGGAGGTGGGTAAACTGACTGATATTTAGAGGTTTATTATAGGTCATTGCTGGTTATAAAAATAAATAGTCACAGTCTTTGTTATGTTGACAACAGGAAGGTGTACACGTCCCTGAAGCTGTGGTACCAGGATCAGATGCCAGACTTGCTACAACTTACAAAGTTGCAGAGCAAGCAACTACATCTGATGTTTCACTTTCCCGACGTTTAGCAGCAGCGAACGAACAAGTTGATCTGGAATAGAATACCCCGAAGAAAGCAGCAAAAGAATAAGTTGTCCTTATCGATTAATGCTTTCAACTTTGCTTACATCTATTTCCCTCTTTTTAAAGAAAAACTTAGTGACGTGGTTGTTATTTCTTTTATCAATGCAATAACTGTTTTTTTTTTTGTTTTTTTAGTAATAGCAAACATAACTGTTAACACAAATATGTTATACATTATCTGAGAAAACAGTAACAATAGCTCCAGAGAAAAGACTTTTTATTGGATATTTTTCATGGAAGACATACATGCAGATACAAGATTTAGAAACAGAGAAAGTTTATTTAACAGCTTGCTCTGCGTCTATCTTTGGCAAGGCAGAGACGTATTTGAATGAATCAAAGAAGAAGAAGAAAGAAAGCTTCAGGCTTTAAAATCAAATAAGAAGAATATATGAACAAAACTTCATTACTCACTTTTAAATTCAGATTACTCTCTAAAATAAAATTCCAATCCCTTTTTTTTGTAACACATGGTACTTAACAGTATAAGTATGTTCTCTAAATAAAACATTTAACTTTACTTATGTTTAAATTCTAACTAAATTGGATTTTTATTCTATTTTTATTTAATTCATTAGTCACAACCATTTATGCTATTCCACTTTGAACTAAATAACTTCAAAAATAAAATAATACACTACGGTCGCTAATCACAATAAGATGGATCGGAAAAAATATCATTCTCTTTCAACATATTTTTATTTTCATATTTTAGAATCTACTCTATTAAAATAGAGTCCTATTTTTATCTACTATAAACAAGTCTTAGTAAGACCATTTGATTAATTAGACATAATGATTATTTATATTAATAATGAACTAACTATAAATTTGTTTTTTCTTTTTAATTTATAATAAAATCTGTTGAGAAAGAATCTAACAAAATCTTACTTAAAAATCAAATATTTTTTAAATAATATATTAATAAATTTCGTAATTAGTAATATAATATTATTATATAAAAAATTTAACTAAATTTTATTATAAAAAACAAAATAAAAATTATATACCATTTTTTATAAATTCTATAATTATATTTTGTATTATATAAAGATAGCAATGCTATATAAATTAAATATGAAAAATATATTTAATAAGTAAATTAAGAAAATTTATATTTTTGATTCTTTCACTTCAATAAATTATCACTCATCATTATAATGGGAGAAAATTCTTAAATTATATAATACGTTTATACAAAAATAAATGTATTAACACAGGTTAAACTTTTATATCTACAACTATATATTATACTTTTAATTATTTTGAAACTCTCAGAAATATATTGTTTAAAATTTTTATATACAAAAAATAATAGTATATAATAACCTTTGGTTCATTTACTATTTTAAAAAATATGTTATTAGTAAATTATGAAATTTCAGTAATTCATTTAAAATATTAATGACCAATTAAATTTTAATTATAAATTTATTTTTTTTAATTATAACAAAAATAGAAAATGTGAAAAATATAGCTACCTAAATCAAAATCAAGATAAAAAAATTTATATTCTTATCTACATCCACGGGTTTGAATTAAACTCAAAATTTTATCGGGTTCTTAACATTTTTATTTGAACCAAAACAAAAATTAAAATAACTTAACTCAAAAGAAATCCAAATTCATTAATAACTTAACTATTACTATACTTTTTGAACCGACCACAACCCAAATTCATAAAAATATTATTAAATTATCAAATTTAAAATATAACATAAAGAATTCCGCGCAACCGCGCGGGTCAAAATCTAGTATATGTTATTTACTAAGATCATAAAATAAATTGTAAATTAATTTTAGAAAAAAACATATAAGGAATACCACTAGTATATATATATTAACATATGTATATATGTTACGCTAGATCTTACACTAATCCCAAGGCGATTCCAGCCTTTTTCTAAAGCCACAAGCCCAAACAAAAAATGGCCGAAAAATAAAATATGTATATTAGTGAATTCAACTCAGCCTCCTTTTGAGTTAGAGCGCACAATAAGCCGCTACACCACATATAAATTACAAAATATGGCCGGTTTAGTACTTATAAAATGACGGTGTGAAGCTCATGCTTCATTCACTTTGGGTTGGTTGTCTAGGCGCACAATAAGCCGCTACACCACATATCCATTTCAGTTGTTCGATTAGTGCAAAATCGTAGTGGATAGGGACCAAACAGAGATTAGTTGGTTGTCTAGGCGGCTAGGTACCCGAGTTATAAAACAATAAAACATGTTTTTTTTTTGTTAAAGAGTTATAAAGCATGGTTACTAACTGGTTTTCAACAGTTATACTAAAAATATATAAGCCATTTTCTTTGTAGGTTTAACAGGACTAGCTATTGTAGGTTTAATACTACTATCTATTTATAAATGAAAGTTAGATCTTAACCCATAAATGTATATTATTTTTTTATCGGTTAAACTTGAGATCGGTTATTTTTTAAAATGTTTTCTTAGTTATACATACATTATTTTTTTATTCGTAAGAATCAATAACAATTTAAAATAATTGCATTTTCATTATTTGTTATAATTCTATTTATAGTTCCTAATATGTTCTATATATATTTAATATTCTAATTATTCGTAAGAATCTGCATATATCATCAAGATTCTTTAAAGTATTTTATGATGCCCTTTTTTAAAAGAAAAAAAATTGTTATTTGTTTTAGTATATTAGTTTAATTTTTCTATCATTGTATTTTGTTTCTTTCATGCAAGATTTTTGAGTAATTTTTTTTTTTAAAATTACATGTAATTATTTGATTAAGAGAATTGTAGAGGTCTTACCTTTTTATACTACCAGATTTTAGTAGTTTAACCGAATGTTAAGTTTTCTAGATATTGACTACTAAATTTGGGTTTATGTTGCAACTATAAGTTCTATTAATGTTGTTCTTCATGACAAAAAAAAGGCTTGAAGTCTAAGAGCATGATTAACCCGGGTTTCTTAAGGTAGGGTTCTTATCGAAAATTAAGAAACTGTTTCTTAACTTTTAACTAAAAAAGCTAAGAACCGGTTTTTAAAGTCCTTATTTAAGAACCGGTTCTTAACCTTTTTAGTTAAAAGTTAATAAATAGTTTCTTAACTTCCGCTAAGAACTCCATCTTAAAAAATCCGGGTTAATCATGGTCTAACACACCTCTTCTTCCTCTTAACATTTTTCTGTCATTTTCATAGTAAGTACATGGTAGAACTGAACATTATAACTTTATAAAAATTATAAAGCGGCAAAAGAAAAAGTCATTATCCCATGAAGACGTTGCACAAAAGAGTGACTGTATCTGTTTGGTCCTCAAAGCCAATCTGAATACAGACACTTATTATTCAAACCTCAAATTTCAAATTCAATTTTATTCCCTTCATCATATGGAGAGAGGGAACTTTCTTTTATATAGATAAATAGCTATAGATATAATGAATTAATTAGTTAGAATTGGTTTGACTATATTACTTTAATACATATAAATTCAAATATTAATGGTATATCTATAAATAAAACCTAGTTAATTCCATAAAATGGTATAGTTTTGACTTTGACATATGAGATCAAATGAGTTTAGAATAAAATTAAAATTAAAAAATAAATAGAAAATAAATGTAATTAAATGGCCCTCATGTCATTGTAGTAATGACAAGATTTATGAGAGGCCCAATATTCTTTTTAACTTGTTAAACACAACAAGCAGAGGAGATTCTCTCGGCATCTCCGAACCTAATCTGACAAGGAACAAGAAGAGATCGATGTTCGAGGCTATTAGATGCACGAAGTTGGATTGACGTGGGATCTCAATTCCTTCACGCAGCTCGCACTCACTCTCCTCTTCCTCTCCTTTGGTCTTCTCTTCTTTGTCAAACGAACGGCGGCTAAGTACTTCGAGGTCGGCGGCTCCGGTGGTTTCGATAGCGACCTCCGCCGTGATTTCATGGTTCCCGACACGTCTGAATGCTCTGTCTGTAAGAATCTCACCACCAAGAAGTGCTCTCGCTGCAAATCCGTCCGATACTGGTATCTCCACCGCCTTCCTTCTCTTTGATTCCAAATTAGGGTTTTTGGATTTGATGTAGACGTAGCTGGATATAGAATTAGGACTTGTTATTACAGAACAGTCTTGCTTTCGAAAGTTTTGATTTTTAGGTCTGTTATTGTCTGAAAGAAGCCATCTTTGACTTTACATGAAGTCATCCTCTAGTTTATCAATGGTTCTACAGAACAGTCTTACTTTCGAAAGTTTTGATTTTTAGGTCTCTTATTGTCTGAAAGAAGCCATCTTTGAGCTTACATGAAGTCATCCTCTAGATTATCAATGCTCATAATGTTTCTACAGAACAGTCTTGCTTTGTCTTAAAGTTTTTTGATAATTTGAGAGGCTTCATTTGTTTTCAAATTCATAATAATTGTTACTAATTTGCTTTACTCTCTCTTTTATTTGTTACTAATTGTTTTACCTTGTGCTTTCAAAGTTAGTTTCCACAGAACTTGTTCTGTAATCTTGTTTTGGTATTAGAGAACAAGATTTTTTGAAAGAAGCCGTCTTTGACCTTACAAGGCATGCTCTGGATTTTCAATGTTTTATTGTTTTGTAATGTTTCTACAGAACAGTCTTGCTTTCTCTTCAAAGTTTTGATATTCAGGATGCTTTACTGCATCTATTTTTAAATTCGTTTCCTTTATTCTCTCTGTTATTGTTTACTAGTTCTGCGGAGTGTCAAAGGTCAGACTGGAACTCGGGGCATAAACTCAAATGCAAGGTGTTTAAGAGTACTGACTCGTCACCCGTGAGAAGGGATGATCTCGGTTGCAAAGCTTCTCTGTTTGGCAATAGCTCTGCGTCTAAGACTGCATTGTCTCCTAAGCTGAGCCAAATCAAGGCTATCTTCAAGCCAGGAGACGTAATGTCTTATCTTTTACTCATCTGATGTTGACACTCTTCTTCTTGATAGTTTTGATTGTGCGCGAATCTGATCGATTCTGTTTGCAGGTTCTTTTCCCATACGAAACTTTTGTTCAATATTTTAACTGGGACAAACCTACTTTGGCTCCTTGTGGGCTCACCAATTGCGGAAACAGGTTTTTGTTCATCTGGTTTCTAGTATAGCTTTAAAGCAAGTTGTTCTTTTTTTGTGTGCTTCAGAACTGATCTTTATATGCTTTTATGTCAATCTTGTTTTAGTTGTTTCGCTAATGTGGTTCTACAATGCCTTTCCTGGACACGCCCTCTTGTTGCGTATCTACTAGAGAGAGGCCACAAGAGGGAATGTGAGTTTCTATTTGAAGGGAACGTTTAATGCTTCACAACTCTCTAATTGGGGCTTCTGTATGTGCTTGAACTTTACTTCTATGGTTTGTTTGACAGGTAGGCGCAATGATTGGTGCTTTCTCTGCGAATTTGAAACTCATCTCGAAAGAGCAAACATAAGCCGGTTTCCCTTTTCACCAATGAACATTATTTCGCGGTTACCCAACATTGGTGGAAATCTTGGGTATGGGAGGCAGGAAGATGCTCATGAGTTGATGAGGTCAGCAATTGTTACTGTTACTCGCTGGTGAAGTTTCTATCAATCTATCAGCTAATGCTTTTATTAATTTCATGTGATTTTAGGTTTGTGATTGACATGATGCAATCTGTTTGCCTTGACGAATTTGGTGGAGAAAAGGTGGTGCCTCCTCGTGCTCAAGAAACAACCCTTATACAATACATATTTGGCGGTCTCCTTCAGTCACAGGTGATGGTTTCCTATTCCCAGTAGCAGGTTCATTATTGCAAGAAAGATGGAAAGTGTGTCAATAAGACACATTAATGTTAGTCTTATGTTTTTGAATCATCGGGTTACTAGGTAATAAGTTTAAACCAAGTTAGCCTAGAGGTTGGATTGGATCTATCTTATCAATCTATTCTTAAAAGTAAAATTTGTGTTTCATAACTGTTGTCTATGTGTAATCATGATCCCAACTGCGTTTGTACTCTTTTTGTCGCAGCTGGTTGGTTTTATTGAAGATCTCAGATACTCGCTTTAGTTGTCTTATTTATCCAACATAACGCTCTTTTGTGATGCTGAGCTTTCTTATTTGATCTTTGCAGGTCCAGTGTACTGTTTGCAGTAATGTTTCTGACCAATACGAAAATATGATGGATTTAACCGTTGAGATCCATGGGGATGCGGTATCATTGGAGGAATGTCTCGATCAGTTCACAGCTAAAGAATGGCTTCAGGGTGATAACCTTTACAAATGTGATAGGTATTTGTATATTCCTTCTGCCCCCTTAGTTTTCCCTAAGCAGAGACACTTTGTGAATGGACAATGTTTCTGAAGGTCTTAGTCTCTCTTTTCCAGATGCAATGACTACGTGAAGGCATGTAAGCGCCTTTCAATCCGTTCTGCTCCTAATATACTTACAATTGCCTTAAAAAGATTCCAGGTATAAGCTCCATTCCTCTCACATTTGCTCCATGTTCCTCTGACGTTGGTTATCTAATAAATCTAAAACTATGTACAGGGTGGGAGGTTTGGTAAACTGAACAAAAGAATTAGTTTTCCCGAGACATTTGATCTTGGCCCTTACATGAGCTGTGGAGGAGAAGGATCAGATGTCTACAAGCTCTACGCTGTGATTGTCCACTTAGATATGTTGAATGCCTCATTTTTCGGCCACTACATTTGCTACGTTAAGGACTTCCGAGGAGACTGGTATAGAATAGACGATTCTGAGGTAGGAATTATCTTTTATCAACTCCTGTTGTTTTGTTTTCCTATTGTGTATATCGACACAATCTAGAATGTTTCAGAGATTTTCTAATATCGTCCCAAAATATTCGCAGGTGGAAAAAGTTGAACTAGAAGATGTCCTTTCTCAACGAGCATACATGCTCCTCTACAGCAGGTAGAGCCTTGACTTTATTAACTATTTTGTTGACAAGAAAATTATTATCCTCCTGTATTAAAAGAGAATTAGCTTTATCAGATTGTGGGTTTCTTGATGTTGGTTGGTGCAGGGTTCAGACCAGACCATCAAGTCTTCGATCCGAAGAAGTTCAAGATGAGAAGAAAACAGATACATTGGACACAGAATCTAGCCAAGATGGCTCTGTTGAGAGTTCTGGGGCGGAAACAAATGGCACCAGTGTGTCCTCGCTGTGTAACGGCATTATCTCACATTCAGAAAACGACCCTGAATGCAATAAAGAATCATCATCCTTAAATGTCTCTGAAGTTGCTGAAAGGGTTGACACTGTAGATTCTGATCCAAACCCTTCTATTGACATGGAACATGATTCTGGAACAGATCATCAAGTAGAAGCAACAGCTAATGGGAAAGAAGATCCAACGTTTGGAAATCAGGCTGTTGATTCACCTTGTTCGGACATTACCATTTCATCTCTGTCTGCTTCTGCAGAGTCCAATCACCGGGAGAAAGAAGATTCAGACACTGAGATGATTGATAATGCTCAATGGATCCAAAAGGATGGTGAAGATCAACAAGGAAGCCTCTAAATTAACAATAATGCTGGCACAACTGTTTTAGACGCTGCTACTTCTGGGTGCCTGAAGGATACTTAGTCATGTGTGAGATAGAAACTTCAGGATCCAGAAGTACGTAGTAAGTTATTCTTTTGACTTTTATTTGTCTGTTACAATAGATTTTAACATTGAACCCAAAACTCTTATAAGCAAGAACGTTAATTGAGGAAGAACACAGTGATAACTGATAACTATTGTGCTTGTTTTGGTTTGGAAAATACAGAAATCAAACTCAATTTGATTGATGGACCGGTTTACTACGGTTCGAATTAGGATATTAGCTTGGTTTGGAGTGGAATTAGTTAATTACTCTCCTTTTTTCCTTCTCTTTTGATTCGTATAAATTACACAAATATGCATTTGTCTAGTCCATTTTTAGCAATTTCAAGATTTAATAAGTTATCTGAATTTAGTAAAAGTCAGGTAAGCAAGAATATGTAGATTAGGGTATTTTACCCAAGATCCGAAACCCGAAACCTTGTTGGAACTCACAAATGCCAGAATGATTTAGGTCGCAGCTGCTAATCCCTGACTGGTTGCTGACGCTAGCCACCACCAAACGATGGTAGTATAATGATCATTTTTGTATGGAATGTGGTTTTTAGTTCAGGTCAATTTCATTGAACCAAATATAATTTACACAAAAAAAATAAATAAAAAACAATCTGGAATCTGAATATATATAAAAAGTCAGATGTATAGTGTGAATTTTTATGTGGTAAGTATTTCGTTTATTCATTTTCCGCATCCCTATACCAAATATGTTTGATCCAGATATAATTTATAGAAAAAAAATAATAAAAACAGTCTGGAATCTGATTTTTTTTTTTTTAAAGGTCAGATGTATACAAACTGCTGAACCACATTAAAAAAAGGTCTGTATTTATACAAACTGCTGAACCATTTTAGAAATTAACTTCAAGCAGCAAAGTTTTGATTTTGAACAAACTGGTTTTCTAACTTAAAAAGAGATTTGATTATATATCAAAACGGGTTAATCTCCATCGACAGAGAAATCAGGTTCATCCGGTTTAGGAAGCATAGGTACCTCAACGTCCTTCAGCTTATGAGCCGTCTTCCTCGTGTTCTTAGCAAACCTTGAAGCAAGTATCGTTGCAGCAAAATGTGGTTTCCCAATAGAATTATGATGACGCGATGGATTACTGCTCTGTCTCTCTCCTTGTTGACTCATCATCTCCTCAGCTGCAGCAACCGCAACAGCTTCTTCTTCTTCATAAGATGAGAATGACTCAGCCAAGCTAAGACTCTTAGCCACCATTCTTCTCTTATACCGTCTCCAAGCCACTTGTACGAAACAAGCAGCCCATGTTCTCCACTGGTGAGAGTAATAACGGAATGTGTGTTGCAGCTTCTTGCTATGTAAACGTCTGAACTGGTTAGCAACAAACTTGAGATCCTCTGCTTGTAATGCAAAGGCTTCAACTTCTTCCAAGGCTCGCACCGTTCTTGTAGATGATGGTAAGTTTACTTTTGATTTTGGAAGCAATGCCCATGCAAGAAGCTCTTCTCCACAGAACTCTCCTGGTTTGAGTGTGATTGAGTTGAAGAAACCTGTTCTGCCTCCATTAGTCGTCGAGCTATCAAGCTTTCCACGGATGATGAAAAGCATTTCCGTCACTGGATCACCTTCACGTACAATGTAGTTCCCTTGTGTGCTTAGAGATGACACTAACCGTTCACATATCGCGTCTAGTAACTGATCATCCATTTGCGCAAACAGCGGTACCTGAAAAATGTATTTATTTCAATAATAAATATATAAAGTTAGATGGGCTTTCAACTCAAAACCAATTATAATGAATAACGGACGTGGGACTTTGTCCCTTATAGGATACACTTACACGACGAACAAGGTCGAGACAGAGATGTCTTTGGATGTCTCTTCGAAGATCTGCTGGTAAAGAGTGAAGAATGGTTTCTTCGTCCACTCCTCTAGTTGCTAACCATTTATACTGAACGAAACGTCTCACACGTTCTCTAAGATCCTGCGGTAGTTGACGATGTCCCATCCATTCTTCTGTGTCTCTTCTCTTCAGTCTCCACTCCTCAAGCCTCACCGTGATCGATTGCAAATACGTCTAAATACATTAAACCAAAACATAAGTCAACATCTTATTAACTGATAAACAAGAAAGAAGATTCACATTTTACCTGCATGTTTCCGATTAAAAGAGCAAACAAAACAAGACCAAAGATAGCCACGAGGATAGCAAACATTGTCTCAAGAACAGAAGTGCTTGTATCAAGATTCTGTCCGTAAGAACTTTAACAAGAAAGATACGTTAGGAAAAAAAAAAAAAAGCAAAAGCGACGGATAAGAGGAATGAATGTACCTTAGATTCTGTAATCCAAACCATAAGCAATACAAATACTTCTCCAAGAAGGGCGAAGAAACCACGTTCTTGGTGAGAGCATCCGCGAAAATGCCGAAAGTGAATTTGATATCATTCGAAGGATCACAATTGCTGAAGACAACTGTAATGTTCTGCCAGTTATTACGATCTGGTCGGTGCAATGTACCACAGTCAAAGAAATCTGTAACACATTGTAGAGGCGCAAATTCTTTATGACATTCTGCTTTCCAACATGTAGCTTGCCGTTCTATCGACAATAGATACCAAGCCGCGCCTAGAATCTACACAACAAAAATGTGAATGCATAAGGCCATGATTATTGCAGAGTTTTTAAGACGGGGTTCTTAGCGTAATAATCATGCGCTAAGGATAACATAAACTAAAACCGACTTTTGAACTTAAGTGAATAATGCATATGTTGATTTTAAAAGTGGATCAATAAAAGACCACATTTAGTATTTAGGATTAGAAAATCACCTTGAGTAGAAACTTAAAAAGGGAAAAGAATGTCTGTTTTTTAGCAATTTAAATATGGATCTTAGGATTATAATTTATATATTCACAAAATCAATAAACAAACTCTAGAATTGATATTTTCCTCAATCGAATTTGATTTCTATGCGTTTTTGCTTTCTTCTAGTTTAATTTGCGGATTTTCTCAACAGTATAAGAATAACATAACAATGTGTTTACTTTGAAGGAAGCTCAGTGACTACTATATTACTAGCATATGACTAAATGTGAAGCTCTTGTGAGTTGCTTAGAGAGAGAACTTAATGACTCACATGGCTAGCAAGCATATACTGAAGGAGATTGTAAGCAGCACCGGCCCATGCGGTGGTAGTGACGACTCCAGTGGCTTTGATAATCTCGGCACTTAAAGGGAAAATAAGATAAAGCCTAGGAATGTACTGAACAAGGACAATGAGGACAAGTGCATTTGTTGTATGATCTGAGTGAGAGCTTCTTATTGATGGCAAAATAAACCAACTAACAATCTGCAAATCAAAAGAATAGATTATTTCGAACTCTCATATAGAACCAAGTCAAAGATTTTTTTTTGAGTAGTAATACCTGAGGAAGAGGCAAACAAGCGATGAGGTCAACGGTGAAATCTGATCTCAAGTATCTTCTAGCAATCAACTTAGGATCTTTCACAAGTTCTCCACGACCAAACACTCTTGAAGTACGAGAGACATAAGCCGTTCTGAATTTGATGACAATGTGCAAGACATAGAAGAGATCCGCTAGTGTTCTGAAGAAAGTAACAACGATTCCAAGATTCAAATCTGTGGTCATACAAGAGGATCTTCCAGTGCGTTTGACTGAATATAGGAAGAAGAACAAAGGGTCTACGTATAGAGCAACGAGACACCAAAAGAGGAAAACTCTGTTCCATTGAAGCACCACGTCACCACCAGGATCTAGAATCTTGTCTCTCTCGATCTCGAAGTTCTCCGGGAAGACTTTGAATCTACCGAACCTAGGGATCTTGAAGATACTCTTCTTTGAGTTTCCTAACTCTGGTTTTAAATATGGAGCTGTTGATGATTTAAACATTGGCAATGGCAGACGCTTCTCTGCTACTTCTAGGGTTTGCTTGTCGTCTCCATAGAATCTGTGTCAGACCAAACAAACAAGAACTGGAGTTTAACAATGAGAACAAGAAAAAAATGATCATGAACAAGAAAAAAAAATCAATAATTAGAGACTTAGTCCAATCCAAGACGATGTAGAGAGGAAACTTGTAACAAAAGGAACAAAAAAAAAATTCATTAAGGTAACCCTAAGAAGGCAAAACAAAAAGGATCAAAACTTTATTGGGATTGCAAATGCAAAAGTTCAACTTTTGAGAACCCAAAAATCAAAATCTTTTTTTAATTTCTAAAAAGGTGTTTTTGATGAAAATCTAGAACCTGACAGTATTGTCTCTTTTGAACTCCATGTTTGTGAAGTTGAAAGCAGAAGCTTCTCCTTCTGCTTGTTTAGGCAAATGGGAAACGAATCAGAGGATGAGATGTTGAGCTGACTTCTTCATGTACAGACAATGGTAGGAAGAGAGAAGGAGATCGTTCATGGGCTGTAAGCCTGTAACAGGTTTATTGAGTTTGACTTCACGTGAAAGAACCAAAAAAAGATGAAGAGGGAGGAGGGAGAGAGATAGATTAATTAAACAGCTCACCTTATGCTCTGCCTAGGAGATGTAGAACGAGTGAAGGACTACTTACTACTTGTTGTTTTGATTAATTTAAATGTTCTTAAGAGAGAGAGAACGTGCATTCCATTAACGCATATAAAGAAGATCAATGACCAACAGTTTCTGCAGAAGACGGTTCTCTCTAATAGCAACACTCGTTTTCTGTAGAAAGATTCATGAATCACTTTAAAGAAAAACAGTAGAGAACAAAACCATTTGTATATAATATGTTAATTTATATATCGGTAGAGAGATGAGATCAATTCTTCTGAAAGTTTTCTGATGCCTTTAGATCTCAATAATCTCTTTTAGAATTTTCCTTTTTCAATAATATTTACACCAAAGATTAATTAATACGATGACGCGGTTATAGCATACTAAACAGATTTTATGTTATTTTATTAATTTGATTATTAAAGGAAGAATCGTTTGTGCTCGCTATTTGTGATAGACTCAATGAATTTGGACTCTTGAGTAAAAGCCAAAGTTTACCAAAAAAGAAACATATATAAGTAATAATGGAATGAGATATTGAAAAGTAAATGTCATATATATGAGACGATGGTACTGGTTTTTTCATATCTCAATCAACATGATTGAGAGTATCTCTAATAAGTGGCAGTTTGTGATTTCTTTCCCAAATTCGTTTCTCATATATCAGCCGGCCATGTGAATAGACCGATTTATTTGCAAGAGAAGCATGAAAGAGGACAAAAAAATATTTTATTTTATATATTTGGATTTCTGTTCGTTTTTCAATGATACCAAAAATTATCTTTAATAAAGGAATGAAAACAGAGTTTGGTTACTCGGGATCAGGTAGTTCTTAGAGCACCCGCGATGAGAATCCTTAAAGGGAGTTCTTAGCGAAAAAATAATTAAATAATCAGTGGATTCAACTAAAACCTAAGGATTCGATCCTTAAAATTCCTAAATAAGGATCGGTCCTTACACTATTTGCGATACGTGGCAACACGCGATTGGTTGATTATTTTTTTTTTAATTTGACAAAAAAAAGAAAAATAAATCAAAAAAAATTTTTTTTTAAGGACTCCACAATGGGTGGATGCTCTTATAAGTTTTGAGTATTTTGGTATTAAAAATTCATTAGGACAATTTTTCAGATTGTACGTTTGGTTCGGTTTCATCCCCATTTGGGTTGGTTCGAACGATTTGAATCCGGTTTTATAAAATAAACATATTGCATACTCTCTCCGTTTCAATACAAAATTTAAGAATTTTATTTTTCAGTTTATTTTTTTATTAGTTGAAATATGGTTAGGTGTATGAGAAATGATGTTTTTATATAGAAAATATGTAAAATTAAATGTTTTCTTAATCCGTGTGCACAAATCTAAAACGATATTTATTATGAAACAGAGGAAGTATGGTTTAATTTAAGAATTTTAAGTATTTTGTATCCAAACTAATCAAGTTTATCTAATAGTATCCAAAATACTTGAACTATCCAAAATTACTAATATATCCAGATTCATAATTGCAAATTTTGATATTTGTATTTTTAAAAATAATATTAAAAATAATATTTTGGTATATATTTATATTTTGGATATTTTGTCTATTTTCGGTTTTTGGTTTAGAGTATATTTAACATCAGTTATTTATGACCTATTCAAATATTTGTGTTGGATCCAGTTCAATATTGCCCGGTGTTCAGGTCGGTTTAAGTTTGGTTCTTTGAATCCGAAGCTAATGGCCTTAGGCCTAATTTATTTTTTGATTTATATTTATAATTTTTGAATTGCTAAGTGAATTTGTCAAGTCTTTGTCTTATTGGGTTAAATCTTGAAGATGTAGTTTAAATTTCATATTATGATACTAGTACCTTGTAATTTGGTTGTACCTTTCATTAAAGTTCTAATAACTTAAATTTGCTTATCCATAAATTATGCATTGTTTACCAATTTTAATATGTTTTAATCAGTGTTTAGTACTGAAATGTGTGTTCTAAAAAAAAGGCTTGCTCAGTACTTAAATATGTTTTATATAGTACGTAAATATGTTTTATATGAAAAAAAGGGATTTTAGCAAGACTAAGCTCTAAATTTATCTTTTAGTGATATACAGTAGATTGTTTTTGATAAAGTAGTGATATAGATTATATCTTCATATTATGATATTAATGTTACTATATGTTTTTTTTTTTGCTACAATTTGGTGCAAAAAATATGATAAGTTCGAAAAGTATGTTTAATAAAAGTTTGCTGTTAAAAAAAATAAAATAACGCCACAATTTTAAAATTGTGTTGGCATGCCGCATGCATTGTGACAAGTATACATAACACGAATCCGTGTTCTCATATATCAGCCAGCCATGCGTAAAAAGACCGATTTGCTATATCATGAAAAGCTAGACTGAACTTGTTTGATCAAAGACAAACGTGCATTTGTATACAAGAAAGATAATCACTTGAGACACAACAAAGTTATAGAATACATAAGGGATGCTAGAGTTTGGCTTTTGATTTGTTGTTGATCTAATACACTCCTTTAGCAAAAAGAGAAGTAAATTCGGAAGAAAGAAGGAAGACAACAAGCAAAACAATCTTTGTTATAAAAATGTGCGACATTGGAAGACTCGGATCATCAGTAAGCCAAAGCCGTAAACATTGCAGAAGCAGACCAACTTTTACTAGAAGACATGTGTAAAACCTAGTCTACACTAGAGTATGTGCCACTAAAAGAAAACACTTCTCGTACCTAAACCTGTAGCGATCAGGCTTGAAATAGAATGCAATATACTTTCAAAGAATACATCTGGAATGTAAAACTACCTGCCAGTGTATAACAAATGAAGCTTGAAACGGCTCAGAAACTCTCAAGTTCAAGAGAAGAAACGCCAGGAGTTTTGAAGAAGGTAGCTGATGAAGTGAAGTCTTCAAACTTCAAACATACGAGGAAGCAGAAGCAGTAGAGATCCACAATGTGGTAAACTATTATGAAGATGCCATTGCAGGTCAATCAATTAAGAAGCCTCAGGGGCAGAGCGGAGAAGCAGAGATAAGCATTGAAGCAGTAGAAACCAGAAGAAACAAGCAGGGATCCACAACGTAGTAAACTAACTATTATAAAGATGTTATTGCAGGTCAAACAATATTAACAAAGAAGCTTCAGGGCAGAGCAGAGAAGTGATGAGCAATGAAGCAGTAGAGACCCCAACGTATTATGATCCCCAACGTCGTAAACTATTAGGAAGAACTCAGTTAATGAAGAAGCTTCAGGGCAGATCAGAGAAGCAGATAGCAATGAAGCAGTAGAAACAAGTAGGGATCCCCAACGTAGTAAAGATGCCATTGCAGGTCCTTATTTAACAGAGAAGCCTTAAGAGTAGAGAAGCAGAGATAAGCAACGAAGCAGTAGAGACCAAAAGAAAACACTAGGATCCACAATGTAGTAAAACTATTTTGAAGAAGCCATTGCAGGTCTCAATCAATTAACGAAGCTTCAGGGCAGAGTAGAGAAGCAGAGATAAGCAATGAAGCAGTAGAAACACGGAAGAAACCTCGACATAATAAAACAAAACACTCAGAACTACTGTTATAAGTCTTTTAAGAACTTCGGTAGGAATATTAAAAATACTTTTACCTAACGGTAGAAGTAACCACGGCAGACAAAAGTAGCAAGCATATCCAATCCACCCAACAGCTAAAACATGAAATACATATACTAGTTTTCCTTAAGCTGTCCTCTTGACGTCGCAAGCAAACAGTTGTTTTCCTCATCCATCCCTTAACACTCAGCTCCGGCTTCTGCGCACATCTTTAAGACCATTTCTGAATAAACAAATACACAAACCTCTATCAGCAACATGCAAATGAAGTTATCTCTGAGTAAATAACTGGAGACGAAGGGAGTTTACCCATTAGCATATGGCACCTCCTCACGTCCTCTATAAGGTGGAGGCGACCTACTGTAGTTGCGACCACGAGGAGAAGGACTACGACGCCTTGGAGGAGGAGGAGATCTTGCACGAGGGCTGTAGCTCCTGAAACCAAAAGAAGAGTTAGTTCACTGAGCTAGACCGATTGATAAGTTACAAATCGCCAATAAGAATAAAGGAGACGGACAAAAACCTGCGCCCTCCTCCATAGGTTGGACTCTTTCTGTATCTAGGAGGACTGCGACCACGAGGAGATGGACTGCGACGTCTCCCAGAGCCCCCACGAGAGCGGCATTCACGTGCAAAGTGACCAGACTCGCCACACTCATAACACTTCAAATCAGAACCACCACGGCCACGACCACCATCACCTCCTCCACGACCACCACGGCCTCCACCACCACCTCGGTTATGAGACTCCTCTACCCTCCATCCATTCTTGCCTACCATAAACAGTATATCAAACTCTTAAGCCACATAATAACCTATCAGCTGCACCGTAATAACACAAAGGATCCATCTTGCTACCATCTAAGTCACGGATTGCGTCGCGGGCATCTCTTGAGTCTTCAAAATCAAGAAAAGCGTAACCAGGTGGTCGTCTTGCAACCCAAACACTGCACACAAAACACACAAAACAAATGAAAAATACAGACTTTATCAAAACCCTCCAATGGTGTAGCGAATGAGATGGATTGCTACCTCTTGATGACTCCATAGACACGAAACTCATCCTCGAGCTCACGCTCAGTAACTCGCGGATCCAAATTACCAACGTAAACACGCGACATCTGTTCAATCACCTCATCAAATTCAAATATCTCGATCCAATTCAGTTTCGATTGAATGGAGAGAGAAAGAGAGAGAGGTCACCTGAAGAAATCAGCGGTAGTGAGAAGAGCGAGACGGCTTCTCCTCGGTCGTGTGAAAAATTTAGGGTTATCGAATTCGAGGATGGGGATGGACGTCGTCAATTTTAAAGTCCTCGTTCCTTACTTTCGGCTTAAATGGGCCTCCATTGATTATACAACAGTTAGGCCTATTATACTTTTTCTCACCAATATATCCTTAAAATAAAACCAACGGTAATGCCCACTGATTTTTTTCCAACACATAGGATTAATGGTAGATGAATCTATTCCATTAAAACAGGATATTTTTTATTTTTGACCTATTGATAAATGTTGTATCTAAGTATTTATTCTCTTTATTTAAAAGTAAAGCAAATTGTATAATTTTTTCTAATAAAATAATTTTGTAACCTTTACTTCAGTTCCAAAATTTTCGGAACTCACTTCTCCCAAATACATATTGTCATGGTTATGATTATTGAATACTAGATGATGTTCCGCACACTGTGCGAACTAATATATACTCAATCAAATTTAGTTTTAATATAAATTTTTATTTTAACTTAAATTATTTAATTAATTTAAAATATTAAATTAATCTGAATATATAATTTGACTTTTTATTACAACAAAACTTAGGTAGTGGTCTCATTAATTGCAAAATTTTTTATTTCTTTTGTCATCAAACCTTACATGTAAAAATATAATCATTATAATAATCTAATAATGTTTTATTAATATTTAAAATAACATGAAAATATAAATCTACAAAATAAACCCATAATTATTAATTATCAGTAAAGCGTATAAAAAAAAACCTTTCTACATTAAATAATAATATACTGATTGAACATTTTTGTTCCATGATTCCTATGTAATCAGTTTAGTTAGGTTTTATATAAATTTCATATTCATCATAGTATATAGAAACACTTATTAACAAATTATACAATAATTAAAAATATATTTCTATTTATAAAAAAACTTATTAAATAAAATTAATAAATTATATATCTCTAATAAAAGTTAGATTTTTGAATTATAACAGCAAAAGATTGCATTTTTTGGACTCACAGTTTTTGGTTGATAAGTTAATGTTAATAATTATCGTGAATATAATGAAAATATTTATTAAATAATCACTAAATTGTTTAAAAATTATCAATTTTTTTAATTAAAACTAATGACTAAACTTAAAATCAAGAAAAATATGACGAATATGCTTCTAAACACTAATAAAAAAATGACAAATAATCAAAATAATATTATATAATTCAATATTACTAAAATAAATGTAATATAAACATATCTATAAAACTATTTCTAAAATTAATAATTATCATGAATATAATACAAATATTTATTAAATAATCACAAAAAATAATTAAAAACTAATAATTCAAAACTTATTAATTTAAACTAAAGACTAAACTTAGAATCATGGAAAATATAGCATATAAGCTTCTAAAAACTAATAAAAATTTGATAAAAAATAATATTATACTATTTAATATTACTAAAATAAACATAATATTAGCATATCTATTAAAATTATTCCTAAAAGTAATAATTATCCTGAATATAATGAAAAATATTTATTAAATTACCACTAAAATTGTTTAAAAAGTAACAATTTAAAAAAGTAATTTATTAAAACTAATGACTAAAAATAAAATCATGGACTAATAATTCAAAAGATATTAATTAAAACTAATGATTAAACTTAAAATTTTGGAAAATATGACACATAAGCTTCTAAAAGTTAATAAAAACATGACAAATAAGAAAAACAATATTATACGGTTTAATATTACTAAATTAAATATAAGATGAGCATATCTATAAAATTATTACTAAAATTAATAGTTATCCTGAATATAATTAAAAATATTTATTAAATAATCACTAAAATTGTTTAAAATATAACAATTCAAAATTTTATTAATTAAAACTAATGACTAAACTTAAAATCATGAAAAATATGACACGTAAGTTTCTAAAAACTAATAAACATATGACAAATAAGCTAAATAATATTATGCAATTTAATATTACTAAATTAAACATAAGATGAACTTATCTATATAATTATTTCTAAAATTAATAATTATCCCGAATATAATAGAAATTATTTATTAAATAATGACTAAATTTTTTTAAAAAACTTATTAATTAAAATTATTGACTAAATTTAGAATCATGTAAAATATGACACATAAGCTTCTAAATAAAAATGAAAAATAAACAAAATAATATTATATGATTTAATATTTCTAAAGTAAACATAATATGAACATATATTTAAAATTATTGCTAAAATTAATAATTATCTTGAATATAATGAAAAATATTTATTAAATAATCACTAAAATTGTTTAAAAACTAACAATTCAAAACTTATTAATTGAAACTAATGACTAAAGTTAAAATCATGGACTAATAATTCAAAAATTTAAAATCATGGAAAATATGACACATAAAATTCCAAAATTAATAAAAACATGACAAATAAGCAAAATAACCTAAAACTATGGAGAACATGACAACTAAGTCAAATCACTTCTTAAATAATAGTATAGATTATTTCTTCCTTTTAGTTACCAAACGTGATGGTTCTATCTATTATACTAAAAGTAATAATTGAACATATGTGTCGATTGTTATATTATTCCTCCTCACCTTCAAATGTATAATTATTCCTTCCTTTAGTTTGACTATTAACCTATTAATAATTAATTAATATATTTAATCAATATCATTTATTCATTTGATTTTTAAATATTTGCATTATATTTTTTAAAAAATGAATGTAAATAATTTATATGAATTATTTAAATGAACTTATTGTTTTTTTTTAATATCAAGACTTAAAAATTCATAAATATTTATATGTGTAATGTGAATAATAAAATTAAACTTCAAATCCAAAGTAAACCAAAAAGAAAACATTATTAATAAATTGTCGATAACAAAACCGAAAAACCTAACTTTTTATTAAAAATTATACAAAATAGATTTTAAAAACATAATTAAAAACTAAAAAAAGTTATCTATTGGTTCAACCAGTGGTTCAACCGGTAACCAAATACTTGGTTTTAGTAATTTTTTGCGGATTTTATTAAATTTTTAAATATTGTTTTTCGCAAAATCCAAACCAGATTTATTTTGGGTTACCAGGTTTATCGGTTCAGCCCCGGATCCGAGTCGGATTTCAAAACACTGAGTATGAGACTTTGATTTTCGGTTCAATTCTGAGTCAAGTTTTTTGGGTACGAATATTCTTGACTAATTATGTTAGTTAATTATTAAAAAAATATAAAATATTGCAAATTTTATAAATAAAGTTTAAAAATAGTTTTTGAAATGCATATGACACAAGTATATAGTTATGCAACTTGACATACTTAATATAGTTACCAAAAACTATATCAAATTAAATTAATATTAATTATAAGATATAATTAAAAACACACAAATATAAAAAATAAGTTTTTCAAAAAAAATTAAAACAAAAATTATACCCGCCCTTTCAAGGGCGGGTCAGAATCTAGTTCTTATTAAAGGGTGTAAATGATGATCAGGAACCAATATTCACCAAATTAGTAATGAAAGCTATTTACAAAATATTAATAAGATTATATTCTTAGCATATATGCTAATTGTACCCTACATACAAACAATATTATGTATATAATGTGAAATATATGAAACAAATTTTTAAATTCGAAACTATGTATGCTCTTTCCAATATGTAATAAAAGTTGATTAATATATATAAATATTGTAACTTGGAACTCCATATACTCTTTAATATAATTAAACATTTATACGTAATTCAGAAAGAAAAATACATGCGCTTATAAGGCACGGATCAAACTCTTTTTCTAGATTAAAAGTAAACATTAGTCAAAAAACTAAACAATTATAAATTAAAAAAAAAATCTCAAGACTGAAATCTAGGTACTCATTTAAATTTAGGTAGTCGTTTTTTGTTTATATAAATGCCTCAGAATACTGTTTTGGAACAAATCAGATTACAATTTTTTTCAACAAAGAAAAAATATAATATGTATGAAGAACATGAATTGCTTTAGATAGGGAACGGCAATTTTTGTGCAAAATATATGTTTATAAGATTCGAAAGAAAATTATAGACAACTATAGACGGAGTATTTCAGAATATATATTATTTTAAAATATTAAATAATAAAATAACATATATTTATCTTATGTTTATCTTAAATAATATTATTCTTATTTGAAGTTGTATTTTATATATTTTAATATGTGGTTCTTAATCATAATTAGGAGAAAATATCTTATTACATTTAAGAAAATGTAGCTTTCAAAAAATATCAAAAGTGATAATCAATGTATTTTTATTTATTAGTATACTTTTCATTGTCAACAAAAAATAATACATTTTCATTTAATGGAATAGTTTTTAATAAAATTCAATTTTCTTATAAGTAATTTTATTTTAAAGAAAATATGAAATAACATATTGGAAATACTCATAGGTAACTAGAAATGAAAAAACTCAGTTTGAATACCCAAACGCCTAATTTGTAACTTAGAAATTTTTAATCTAATTCCATTTTAAATTAATCTATTTAGGATTTGATTGGTTTATCTATACTATTAAATGTTTTTGTTGATACCAACAGCAAAAGATCGTTTATATCTTATAACAACCACAGAAAATAATTTAAACTGTTTTAAACTGCAATATATTTTTAAAAATAAAAAATTAATTACTGTTATTGTTTGCATATGCAGACGATTGTAAGAAAATAAACAAAAATAAAATTATTTTTAGAAACATTTAAAATATTAAATTAGTTTTTAAGTTTGAGATATTATAAATAAAATATAAATATAATATCTCTTATATATTACTTGAAAAACATTGCAACATTTTAGATATGATATATGTCATTACAATACTAATTCTTAGGTTTCTTAAGAAAATGAAAATATGATGGTTCATCTAAACCTATAGTATAGTTTTCATTAAATTTATCATAAAATCAATTAATAAAGTATAAAAAATATTTTTATTTCTTTTCTTAAATAGAAGGTACGAAACTACATATGTGATCTAGATATATATGACAATTAATGATTTTGAATAATGAATATTAGATAACCTTTTTGTATCATCTATCATTTTCTTTAAAATAAATTGGATATTATTAAAATAAATTAAACAATTACAATAATCATATAATAAAAATATAGATTTTTCTGTATATGTGGTATTTAAATTTTTTAAAAATAATTATTATTTACTAAAACTGTTAAAAGTCTCACGTTGAAAATTTTATGATCAGTAGTTCAAATTTTTTTGTTATAAAAAGATACAAGTGATTATAAAACCATATAAGTAAGAAATATCAGCTTATATATATATATATATATATATATATATATATATATATATATTGATTTAATTAAACTATATATCATTTAAATACATAATATTTTAATTTTAAAATTTGAATTAAATAAGTATTAAACAAGTATTTTAAAACAACCACTTATGCTTCAACATAATTATTTACATAATATTTATGATTTTAAATTATTTAATATATATTTATTATTTTATTATTTCATAATATGTAAAAATATAAGAAATAATAATATATAAAAATAACTTGCATATATAATGTTTATCCTGCAGAGGGTGAGAATCTCAACTTAGTTTTAATTTATATTAACTAACAATTTCATAATCTATATTATATAGAAATTAAACCAAAAATATTCACTGTAATTTCAAAATTAATATATATATACATACATACATATATATATACCAACCAAATATCTTTTATATCTAATATAATTATAAAAGTCTTTTATTGAAATTATAACTTTCATCCAAACTAAAAATGAATAACACAAATATATATTATTAATAATTAAATTAACTTAATATTTTTTATCAAAATAAATATAACTTTAATATTTTATAATTTTATTTTTGTTAATATTTTTAGTTTATTTTTAAACTGATAGTGCATTTGGTAGTCAAATTAGTCATAAGTATTTTATAAATACATTAATTTTTAATTACTACATTAGTTGTATAAATTCTTTAATAATGTTTATAACCGCATGGAAATGTCCAGGTTGCTGATTTTTCAGTGATGACTATGGAAAGATAAAAATTAACTTGGGACAAAGATGGTACATCACTTTTGAGAGTTTTGAAAGATTCATGAGGCAAAAAACATGAGGACCAACTTTTTACCTTTACATGTAGAGATAGAAGTCTTCATCTAGACCATGGAAATCAAGTATAATTTATGACAATTCATGTAACTTTTATAACATATTATTTTCAATTGATAAAAATGATTTTGAAATAAAAGAATTATCTGCCTTTGCATCATACCTGGAAGACATATATATATTCTGAGAGGAAGGTTAAATTACTTCTGAGATTATACATGTAGCAAGAACAAAAAATATTAAGGCACACAAACTAATACACAATACTAAGAATTAATTGTTCTTTATTGCTCATATAGATATGAAGTTACTAATTTAGTTGGTAAAATTTATAACCGCATCTATCTACATTTGTAAATTCTGGTAATCAAAATTGCAACTGTTGCTTTTAAACATGCCAAGCTCTTAATCATGGTGTGAAAGCAAAAGCATGTTGTGACTATCTATAAAACTCGAGAGATTAGTTTGGGAAAACCCAATAATATCCAGTAACCCCAAATCAATAAATATTGAGAAAATTGCTAAAACGAAATTAAAATTTAGGATGGTGTTCCTTTGATATAATACTATTTTTGTCAATTTTATCTTTTTCTCCTTTTTATTTCTAAAAATTAATAAAATAAATAGTTTTATAAATAAAAAATTATAAAAATATAAACAATTAATAAAAACATCTATATACACAAAATGGTATCTTCCTTTTGTTGAGAAACTTAATAAATAAAAAATTTAAATATGGATATAATTTTAGTTTGATGTTTTTTTCTAATGTCACACATAATTTTAAAAAGAATATATATATACATTCAAAATTTTATAACAAACTGTCAACGCTAAATCTAGCTAATTGTATATTGTGGACAATAATGATTAGTTCTAAAACTAAATAATGATTAGTTAAAAATAATAATAATGATTAGTTCTAAAACTAATAAGCTACATGTAGGTTTTGGAGTGTACGAGTGGTTCTTACGAATGTTCATTATTCGTTTATTTTATTGATCTAATAAGCAAATTGGATAAGGGATTTCTGTTTTCCAACAAAAAGAATTGTGAGCACTAATAAAAGAGCGAAGTGACTCTATATTCATTTTATTATATTCCCCAAGACTACACAACTAGTAAAAAAACTTCAGAATCACGATTTCACAAGAATTGTTATTCTTATCCTTTCTATTTTGTTAAAGACCGTGAAACTGAAATATCGAATACCTAAGAATTGTAGATTTTGAATTCTAGTTAGGAGAAAATCATACAAACAATGTGTTTACGGGTTAAGTGTTATAAATAAGAATAATTTTACAAAAAAAAAAATTTTGAACTGAATAATTTACAAAGTTGCACACTTATTTTCCTTTATACTTAAAAAGCTCTATATATTAATGATTCGTAGGGATAGAATCACTTAAAAGAGACCAAATTGCTTACAAAAAGCGTTATTGTCATTTTATAAAGGTAATTCAATACAAGACTATTACAAAAAGATTTACAACAGATATTGAACAAATACCCAAAAAACTAAAAATATAACCAAAACCCTAAGAAAAACTCCCAAAAACTCAAAAACATACTTGAAATCCTGAAAGATCTATAAATACTCAAAAATAAAATATATTCAAATAGCTAGAAAACTTTAATCTATTAAACACTAAGATATACTCAAAAGGAAATATATTGTAATACCAAAAAGTAATAAATTAGACTATTTGTGTATTTGATCTACTAAAATAACCATATGTGAACCTAGTCGTGTATTTTGGGCTGTTGGGCATCGTTTATGTTATGTGTTAGAAATTTTTATGTATTACATTATACTTTTTGTATTTCAAATTTTTTTTCCGTTTTTTAGAGTTTCAGATATAGTTTTAAATTTTGGATATATTTTTGGGATATTGGAAATTTATAATTTATCACAGATTTTCAGGTATATTTGATTTATGTATATTTTTAGTACTGTTTTTAGTGTTTTCGAGTTATCTGAATGTATTTTAATATTTATAAATGGTTGACCAATGTTATTTTGGTCAAAATTGATTTCAGCTTGAATTTGATAGTTAAGATAATTTATTTAAGATAGTTACTAATCTGGAATGAAATAGATACGAATAACAAAGTTCATATAAGAAAAATCACAACAGAAATTGTTGAGGTTGGAATTATCATTTTCTCTCAAACAATAAAACATCACTAAACTTCTTAACTTGGATTTCAATCAGTGGTCGAGTATCATTATAGGCTACAAACCAAAGATTATACATGTAACACAATTTTATCTCCCAAATATATAATTTAAAATGGATGTTAGCCGGTTAAAGTTTTTTTAACCAAATTGTGTTACATGTATTCTTCACTTTGAGTGAACCAACAAACATCACATTATCTACTCAAATAAATTTTGGGTTGAAATCTACATTGATAACCACTGATAAAAAAACTAACAATATTGATTTCTGGATAACTAGTATTCACTACTTAACATATTGAATATGAACAATCTGACTAGTGAAACATATGTGTTATATCATTCAATTTTAAAGTATTAATGGTCATCCAATATATATTTTAATTGGATACTATTTATTTTATTCCTATAACAATTGTCAATGTTTATTGTTTAAGATTTATATTACTCTAGGATTAAACTTTATAGTTCGATGTTTAAAGGTTTATCATTTGGATATAAGGTTACCTTTTACAGTAGAGTTTATCTTTTGGTTTAGGGTTAGTTTTTATCCTTTGGGTTTAGTGTTTATCATACGGGTTTGAGTTTAGGGTTTATCCTTTGGGTTTAAGGCTTATGATTTATCCTTTGGATTTAGAGTTTAGGGTTTATCCTTAGATATAGGGTTAAGGTTTGCCTTTTGTAGTATGACTTATCTTTGAGTTTATGGTTTAGTGTTTATCATATGGTTTAGGTTTTAGGATTTATCCTTTGGATATAAGGTTAAAGTTCAACTTTTGGAATAAAATTTATCTTTGAGTTTATGGTTTATCATTTGGATTTAAGGTTTAGGGTTTATCCTTTGGGTTTAGGATTTAGATTTATCCTTTGGAAGTAGAGTTTATCTTTGAGTTTATAGATAGTCTTTATCCTTTAGATTTGGTGTTTAACATATGGGTTTTGGTTTTGGTTTATGCATTGGGTTTATGGTTTAGGTATAGGTATATCCTATGGATTTAAGGTTTAGTGTGTTATGGTTTAGTATTTAGAATATAGGGTTTTTCTTATGGATTTGTGTTTAGGTTTAGAGTTTATCCTAGATTTGGAGTTTAGTGTTTATTCTTTGGGTTTGGAGTTTAGGGTATATCATTGGGATTTAGAGCTTACCATTTGATTCTAGTGTTTAGAATTTATCCATTGGGTTTAGGTTTCAGGTTTAGCGTATGGAGGTAATAATTGAGTTTAACATTCATACAAACAATTAACCAACCACTAACTTAAATAATCAACAACAGTTAGAAATAACTGGATAATTGTATTAATATATCAGAATCGTATTTGCTCGATTGTGACACATTCATGTTATATCATTCTAGTTTAAAATAGCTTCACCCTTATTTGAATTAGCAGAATATGAATTTGTAAACAATCACATTTTTATTATAGTTAGTCGAATATGAATACATAAACAAACACATCAATGCCACAAAATAATTTTTACACTCTATTAGTATTTGGCTACGTTGAATTTTAGATCCTTATTCGATTCAGCCGACTACTTGTATTTTCTGATAAATTAAGTGACAGTAAAAAAATTTGTAGCCTCATATCTTCACATATTGGTACATAAAATATATATAACACATGAAGTAACCGACTATGAGATGTCCTAATCTTAAATAATATACAATAATTTTGATTCAGTTGTGATTTTGTAGTAAAATCGTTCATTTTATTTTTAAAATTTAAATATAGAAATATATAGGATTTATATTTAAGAAGAAGAAAGAAGCGAAAAAGATTGTTAAAGAAGTGCCACAAATTTATAAGTATTGTTAAATTTTAATTTAAAAAGAAAATTTACTAACTATTACTTACATAAAATTAATGTATATATACTTCAATTCTACACAATTCTACACATAGAATTATTCCTTTTAGTTAACTATTAATGTATATATAATATAGTTAATGCAAAAAAAATTAAAAAAATTTATGTCTACTCATTTTACTTAGTTTTATATCTGTAGGTTTCTTTATTTTATTAATTTTAAAAAATACAAGCTAAATATTAAAAAGTACAATCTAATTTTATATTTTTTTGAAAAACTAAAATTTATTGTAAAGCAAAAATCAAAAGTCTAAAAATTAAAATTCAAAAACTAAAAATAAAAAATCAGACACCAAAATCTAAAAATTGGAAAAACAATCATCATCTAAACAATCAGGACCTGATTCTCTAACTTATTTGGTAGCTCAGAACAGTCCGCCTCAGAAACATTTGTGCAATCCTTTCACACCAATAAACTAGAGGTGGTGATATCTCCAATAAAACCCCAACCCAACCTCAAGCGCACACTTGTAAAGTTTCTTCTACGTTTTTTTGAAAATCACAAACATGCAACCTCACAGTTTCAAACAATATATATACACATATATACATCTAAGAGAAACAGAATCACAACTTTGTACCAACTCTTTGTATGAACCCACACTTTATGGGTACAAAAAGATAATTTAAACATTTTTTATAATAGAATCACAAACATGCAACCTCACTTGTATATATATATATATATATATATATATATAAATGTTTAAGTTATCTTTTTGTCTTAATTCCAACTTGTTATAAAAAATGTTTAAAATGTTTACATTAATAACAAGTTGGAATTAAGACATATAATAAAAATACAATAAAATTAAAATTAATAAGTATATAAATATTAAGGCAAACATTGAAAGTTATTTTTAAATCGTACAATTTAAATCAAATTGAATTACATATTGATCATTTATCGGTTCAACCGTTTAATCTCGGGTTTTTCGGTTTTGCGGATTTTATCGGATAATCGATAGTTCTTAAGACTCAAATCGGATTACATATCGAATCACTGGATTTAACGGTTCAACCGCAGGTCCAGATTGAATATATAAGCGCTGATTTAAAAGCAAAAATATTTTAAATAGAAAAATTTCTTTCAAATTAACAAAAAAAAAATTGAAATATTATTTATGAAATTTTCATCACAAAATATCTCGTTCTTTCAAAGCAGGATGCACAAATCAAAACTTAGTACAATATTTATAAAACCAACTTGATTTGCGGGGAAAGCATATTATAAGTTTGCTTGAGACTAATATCGTACAAAAATTATTAGTGTATTCACACTGGGAAATATATATTGGGATATTACTAAACTGTGGTTAAACATACCTAACCCAAAACATAAACTGATATTGCGATGTTCAGTTTCCTTTTTGACCAATTGTTTATATCTATCACGGATTGGATACATAAATTTTTTAGGTAGTTTTATATTTGCTGAAAAAGAAACAAGAACTGTGGTTCAACATAAATATGATTACATGTTGCTGACTGTGGTTAATTAACTACTAATATTTTATAAGCTAACTTCACTCACCCCCACTAAAAGCCACCTCGAAATAGTAACTATCGTGAACGTGATACTTGCTTCATTTAGTACAAATTTGGTCACTTACAACATCGAATATCCCAAAGATAACAAGCCTTATGACAACTTTTAAGTTTATGTACTTGGACGATTTTGTTTTAGTATGACATTTTAGCTTTGTTGCTTCTTATTGTTTGTTTGTTTCCGTCATGTATAACGTGATTTTGTTATGATTATTTGACATTTTCAACGAAGAAGGTTAGAAGGAAAGTGACAAGACCGAAGGGTAGTGTCGTGATTATGATATCAGTTTTGTCCACTTGTCAAACACAATGTGCTTTTATAATGCAACAATACCAACCATACGCTCATCCAACCTTCAATCAACCCTCTCTCTCTCTTTCTTTCTTTGTTTCTCTCACTACATTCCTCATGGAATATTCCGGCGACCACCGATTCGACGTGATTATCGTCGGAGCAGGAGTTATGGGAAGCTCTGCCGCGTACCAGCTAGCGAAAAGAGGCCATAAAACTCTCCTCCTCGAGCAATTCGACTTCCTCCACCACCGTGGCTCTTCCCACGGCGAGTCACGTACCATACGTGCCACTTACCCGGAGGATTACTACTACACCATGGTTTCCGAGTCGACTCAGTTATGGGCTCAGGCCCAGTCCGAGATCGGATACAAAGTCCATTTCCCAACTCAGCAGTTCGACATGGGCCCTGCTGACCAGCGGAGCCTCCTCTCTGTTGTCGCCACGTGTCGTAAACACTGCTTAGCTCACAGGGTCATGGACTCAAAGACCGTGTCTGAGTATTTCTCCGGGAGGATCAACATCCCGGAGAATTGGATCGGAGTCTCGACGGACCTCGGCGGAGTTATCAAACCGACCAAAGCCGTCTCTATGTTCCAGACGCTAGCGTTAAAGCACGGCGCCGTTTTGAGAGACAACACCAAAGTGATAAACATAAAGAAAGGCGGTGAAAACGAGGGAGGGGTAATAGTCAGCACGGTGAAAGGAGAGAAGTTCCACGGTAAAAAATGTATTGTAACTGCTGGTGCATGGATAGGTAAGCTGGTGAAAACGGTGGCCGGGATAGATTTTCCGGTGGAACCGCTTGAGACGACGGTGTGTTACTGGAGAATCAAAGAAGGTCATGAGGACAAGTTCGCGATAGACTCGGAGTTTCCTACGTTCGCGTCTTATGGAGCTCCTTACGTGTATGGAACTCCGTCTTTGGAGTATCCTGGACTGATCAAAGTTGCTGTTCACGGTGGTTACTTGTGCGATCCAGACAAGAGGCCATGGGGACCAGGAGTGAAGCTAGAAGAGCTTAAAGAGTGGATTAAGGAGAGGTTTGGAGGGATGGTTGATACTGAAGGACCTGTAGCGACTCAGCTTTGTATGTATTCAATGACGCCAGATGAGGATTTTGTCATTGATTTTCTCGGTGGGGAGTTGGGGAAAGATGTGGTGGTCGGCGGCGGGTTTTCGGGTCATGGGTTTAAGATGGCGCCTGCTGTGGGGAGGATATTAGCGGAGCTGGCAACGGAGGGAGAAGCTGGAGGAGGAGTTGAGATGAAGCAGTTTAGTCTCCGGAGGTTTGAAGAGAATCCTAAAGGGAATGCCAAAGAGTATCCTGACCAGGTGATGCTTGGTAGTTGCCTTTGAATAAAATTAGTATTGCATTTGGTTACAATGTGTCAACTGTTGAATAAAAATAAAAACTTGTTGAAGAAGAAGAATATAAAACTTTTATTATATGTTAGAAGTCTTTTTCAACTGCCACTTACATAAAGCACAATTAAACTTTGGGTGGTTGATAATCTTTCTGAATGGTTAAAAAAGCTAATAACCAATTTAAATCATCACTCTGAGCCTAGACAGTAACTTGGCACCTCAGATTTAGGCAGCGAACATTCCAATGAAAGCCACCTAACTCGTACGTGTTCGATCACAAGAAAGCCTGAAAGAAACAAATTAATACAGTCTTTTATTAGACCGGAAACAATTCTAAGCTAAATGAGAACCGATGGACTAACTAACCATAAACAACCATAAACCACCAATCTGAAACTAAAAAGTCACAAAGAACTTATTCACAGCTCCACTGTAATATGTATCAATGAACACCTGCATGAATATGAGAATCAGCTAGTAATATTTTCATTTTATTAATTCTAATACAGAAGAATGGCATAAAAGGTAATAATAACCATCTGGACATAGGAACGTGTGGCTATCCCATCTCGTCAAATAATTCTGCTGCTAACATTTTTTTTTGCTTAAATTCTGCTGCTAACTGACACCATAATTTTGTTCTTTTCCGAACAATAGATAAAACTGATATGAATATTATGCGAAGTTCATTATATAATGTTCTGTATTTACTTTTTTCAAGTTATAATTAGTTTCTAACTATTATATATATATATATATATTAATAGAATAAGATATACCAATTTTTATTTTATTTATAATACATTATCAACACAAAACTCTTTCCATTGAGCAAAATTCCAAACCCTAAGACAAAGTCGCTATTCAATAGAATTCTCCTGTCATGGCGTCTCTAATAATTTGTTTGTTATTATTTGAGATAAATATTTGTAATTTTATAATTATTGGCACATAAGATGTTTATTCCTATTTGGTTGAAATCGTTAATGGATGTTGTGACTTCCTGAGGATATTTTCTATTTTTGCCTTCACCTCATACCAAGATTTTGAAATTTGTTTGTCAATTACTAATTCTTAATAGTCTAATGATATAGATTTAACTTTCTTGATGTCTACTAACATAATGACTACGATTTCATGAGCAAAAAATCTTTAATAGTTCAATATTTTTTTTTTTTTGCAAAAGATGAAATTTTGAAAGGAATTTAATCAGTTGAAAATTATAAAACCAATGTTGGTATTGTATCAGATCTCCAATCTTTGATGTACTTCTCTTTGTTAAAATAAGTATTTTACTTTTATGTTTCATATACAAAGTTAATTAAAATTAGATTAAAAATAAATTGTATTTAAGTTAACACAATGATATGAATTTTTTCACTAAATTGGTTAATTGATCAAACCTTGTTAAATTGCATGAAAATAAGGAACTAGTTATACATATGATTATTACTATAATAGTGTTATTTATTTTTGACATTTATGTATTCATGATAATGTCTTCCTTTATATAATATAATATAATATTTATATTTATATTCTATAACTATTATTTATATGAGAGTACCAAAGTCAAGTTTAACTCTCGTCCATAAAAGATTCATAAGTTTGGAGAACAATTCAAGAAAAAAGTATAATCACCATAATATAACTATCTAAAAGTTTTTTATAAATTTTGCATCTGAAAAAATAAAAGATCTGAACTATGTAAGTAAATCTCAACTATGATGAGAATTAATTTTAAAATTAAATTTTTCCATAAGAAAAGAATCAATAATGCAAATATATTAGAATCTATATATTTTTATACAAGTAATATTGTCTAGTAGACACAATACTATAAAAGAAGGCTGTAGAAGATTTATGAATTATTATTTTTAATTGAGAATAAGATAAATGAGTTATTGATGAAAGATTATGAATCACGTCTAATTGGTTGTGCACAATTATCCAAAGAGAATGTGATACGATATAACAAAAATAAAAATAAAAGTGGTTGCGATGTGAATGTGGATATGGGTAAAGTTAATAACAAGACATAAAAAAAAATTGAACTCATATTTTCATTTGAAGTTAAGAAAATAAAGATGATATAAAAGAAAATATATGATTCAATCACCAGATCAAAGAAAATTACTATGAGTACACTGCAATGTAGTATAAAGACTATATAATGTTAAAGAAGATTATATATATATGAATGCTAAGAAGAGCACATAAATATTATTGCACATAATAATATTATTTTATAATTTTTAGTGTATTATATTCTTATAATTCTTAAAAGCAAATAGTATCTAAGAGAAAAAATGATCCAAATAAGATATGTTGTTGATTCTAAATGAGATTTAACTCAAATTAATAAATTTGTAGTGTTATATATCATCTCGAGGGGAAGAATTAGAAAATCTCAAACTTTATGATTAGTAAAACATTAAGAAGATTAAGTTTATACTAAAATTGAGATTGATGATTTATTCTTAAAGTAAATCTATAGAATTTTGATATAATTTATGTTGAGACAATAAGCAAAAGAAATGCTAAATTCATTTCAAATCAAAAATATTTTTCAAGACAATAAACATATTTTGGTAAAATAACATACATACTCTTATAGATTGTACTACACAAAAATTTATGTAATACAGATAAATATATAGTAAACCATAAGTTTACAAAATATTTGACATGAACCAGTTAGACCATTTTGATTCAGTGATGATGCAAAAAGATACTTAAAATTGTATGTGAATAGTCATTGAAAGATCATATAAATTTTGAAATGATTTGACATATGATATTTGTTTACAAGATAAAATGATAATACAATTTTTACTAAAACTAGACATTTTATCTGTTAAATTTGATTTGATTTGATTTGATTTGATTTGTTATTTGTTTCAATTCAATCAGAAAAAATTGGATATCCATAAATCTTTGGAGCAAAGCAAATACTAAAAGACAATATCCGTTAAATATTTAGAGCAAATATTTGACTCTAAATATTTACTTGTATTGAGCAAAGTAGATGAGATATTCGTAAATATCAGTAAATATTTGTAAATATCTATATTTTTCGGATACTAGAACATTGAATATTCATAATTTTCTAAAGCTAATCAAATAAGAAAATTAGATATCCGTAAACTACGAAGCAAATCACAAATATTAAAAATTATCGTACTATCTGCTCCGTGTCCATCCCTAGTTTGCACCAACCAAATAAATTTATTGGCATGAATGAAGGAGATATTGGTGGACTTATCACCCACTGTGCATTTTAAAAAAATTTGGTGAATTCACATCTTAAGAATTTGATAATTATTATATGTTAATTGGAATAAATATTGAACAATTTGAGTAACATAATTCACATCAAATGAATAAGTTATAAATTGTTTGATTATCATTGATTTTGGGTCATAAACCAAATAATTCTCAAATAATTTTTTTATGTGCAATATACTTTCCATTTGTTATACCACATAGCTTTAATTAAGATGATTTTTGAAACGAGATTGAGAATATATGTTGGATATGAATCTTCATTGATACTTAAGAATCTAAAGCCATCCATGAAAGATATAAGTAAGATTCCATTTACACGTTAAAATTGAATTAGTCTTTCCAACATAAGAGAAAGAAAATAAACAGCTCAAAAAGAAAATAAGTTGAAATGAATTATCGTTGATCCTCGGATTTAAGAGAATAATAAATAGAAGTCCAAAAGAGAATTCAATTATAAAGTTTAGTAAAGCATATGTTAAACATATTTACTGACTCAGATAAACGGAGTGAAGAAGTCACATATACTAATTGTAAATGATACAATAAGAATTGATGTTCCAAAAACAACAACATCAAACTGCCAGTCACGCAAGTGTAATAGACATGTTGGTTCCAAAGATAAAAATCTCCGTAATTGAAAAGGAGTATCTATTGAAAATGGTCAAAATGATGAAATAGAGTTTTTGAATGATCTCTAAAAGAGACGTGAAACATGACGAAAATAAAATCAGGTACCTAAGATAATGATGAGTTTTCAATAAGTTATGTCATGTATAAAATAAAATGGAACCTATTAACAAATCAATGTCAATTATACTTATACAGCAAAATAACAGTTGATATGATGAATAAGAAAGAGAATCATAAAAAAAGTCTATTGAAAATTGTACAAAAAAATGATTGATCAAAATATAAATAAATAATATACAAAGATATAATCTTTTGTGAAAGAGAAGTATTCACCCTACTAGTCCATACGATGTAAAACTAGTGGGAGATAAAAGAGTTGTTACACCAAAGAAATATAAATATGAAATTAGTTATGAATAGACATAGGCTATAACTGGTGACCATAAAGGAATAGTAGGAATAAAGAGAAAAGAAATGAAAAAAAAACAAAATAAGAAGAATACTTGTTTTTTATGTTTCTTCCCGGATTTACTAAGGAATTATTTTATTCTGTAATTCCTTAAATTGAAAAGAACGAGAAAGAACATTAGAGAAAATATATTCCTTACAAATGGTGTCAGATTTAAGGAATGAAGAGGAATTAACTATTCTCACTCATTCCTTTGGTCACCTTTTTGAGTCATAGTCTCCTATGGTGGATGCAACTACACTCAAGTTCTTTATTACTCAACTTTATTAGTTGGGTAATAAAGAAAAAACTTGACTTATACGACCCACTAAAAAATGATAACCTCTGAAAAATAAAATCTATCAAATATTGATGATATCACAATTATGTTCCCTAAATTTTTAGTTGTTGAATTAAATAAAGGAAAATATGTTTTATGGGATATATAAAAAATATAATAAGATTAACCAATTTATCCATTTGTGTTTATCAAAGGATTATAAATTAATAGAATCATTGATTTGACATAATCAAAACTCACTATGAATTATATAAAATCATATTTGGAAGATTTTTTTTTAATCACATTGTCTTTATATATTCCAGACTGAACATTTAGAAAAAGAGAGATGTTATCTTTTAAGATTTTTTCTAGGTTCTATATCAAAATTGACATATATGTTTAATCTTGAAGTATCATACTTGATTGAACAAGTTACTCATCTATTTCTTGATTAAAATTTGTGATTTTTATATGTCAGAAAATAAAACCATAATAGTAAATATTATAATAAGATCATGAATAATTTGTATTTACAAGACGAATGTCTAGACAATTGTATGTAAAGAAATGTGACTTAAAATCCAAAAAGACCAGAAAATTATTGTCTATATCAAAAGAAAATTGTGGATAAGTAGTTTAAAGACCCTATATACTATTCAATAATATAAATCAAAATAGTTTATTTTTCTTCCAAAAGAGATATATTTTATTTGAATGCATATCTTAAAAATATTGTTTCCATGGAAAAAAAAATGATAATGTGTGGTTGTATTTCTTTCTTATCATAATTTTTATCTCACTTAATTTTTTATGACAAAATTTTGATGAAGCAACAAAAAGCACGCAAAAGATAGATATCCAAAACAAATATTATAATTTCAAATTTAAAAGTCTATCGCCTTACTAAAGTCTTTAAGATTAAGAGAAGCGAATCCATATGAAGATCCATGCACTACACAAGAATGATGATGTTTCCGTCTTACAAGTTTTTTCAAGTGAAAATATGGTTGATATATTCAATAAGACGCTATCCACTGTTACTTTCAAGAATTTAGTTCAACTTATTGGATTACATCACCAAAGATCTCAATGCATGTACAGATGAAGGAAAGTAATAGCATGCTGCACACTTTTTACTTTAACCATAGTTTTCTCACTGGATTTTCCAGATAAAATTGTTAACGAGGCATCTTACTACGTGCTTAAAGAAATACTTTGATATAATAGACATCAAAAAAGTGATAAATATTATGCGATGTTTATTATGAAATGTTTTATATTTACTTGATTCACAATCTATATTTGTTTCTTAAATTATACTTGGCCTCTAAACTATTTTATGCCTATACATATGATACTTATCAATCTAATAAAACACCAATTCCTTCTCTTATTTACAACAGAAATCATATTCTAATGAATAGTCTAGAATAATTAAATACTTCCTTCTCATCCTTGAGCAGTGAGCACAAATAGAATGCTATCATAATTCAATGTTCAGAGCAACAAAATGACTGGCGTTTATGAATGGCGAGCATACAAGTGATCAAGATCAGTAAGGCACTTCTTTTTTATCACTAAATCAGGAGGATATGTACCATTGCGATGAACACTCCTACTTAGCTGTCCAAGAAAATCTAAGTCTTAGGATCGTAATTCTGGTAATCACACCCAGTATACCAATTCTAAGAGAGTAGAAACTCCAATGCACATGAATCGCAGAAACCAAAAAAAAACAATGGCAGAAAGTAGAACAAACAAATTCCGCAGTGTCATATCCAATTATATAAACGAATATCAAACAAATTTTTAAAAAATATATCAAACAAATTATTTTGGAATTTACCAACAAAACATACAAAATTATTTATTCCACATTACACGAAAATAACAATTGTTAAGAAGAAGCAGAAGTGTGATGATCAGCTACGAGAAGACAACTAATATCAAAATAGAGGACTAGTTCGAAAAAAGGAGTGGCTGCAGGTGAAGCAACCGAGAGAAACTGGAGTCGCCTAAAATATGAAATGAAGGCTAGTCTCCCCAATGAGAGATAACATTTTTGGTAATGACTAATGTGTAGAAAGAAGCATTGATGTGTTGACAAAATCTTATATATTTTTAATGTTAATTGCTAAATTATAATTTATTATTATTTTGTTTATTCTTTTTAAATGAATATTTTAGTTGAAAACTAAATTTAAATGGCTTGGCTATAATTACTAGGAAGATAACTTGATAATTGATATAATGTCTTTTATCAGAAGTTGCAAGTCATTCTGATAAATCATCATTAGAATGTGTTACTGTAACAATAAAAATATAAACTTAGGCTGTTCTGAATTGATTTTTTTAATTAAAACGATATTAATTAACATATAAGTGTTATTTAAGTAAGCATCTCTTTTAAGTTTTAACTTGTAAAAAATGTATCAAAATCTACCCTTGAATATATAGGAACATATGTGCAATCCTTTTCTTGCTGGCGAACATAAGGTTCTACAACTTCCATCATGGGCGAATCTACTTAGTGGAAGAAGGTGACAAGTGCCCCCACAATAATTACAAGTAAATTTATTTACACTTGAAGAAACATATATCTTTTTGATTAATTTGCTAAATTTTTCCTTATGCCTCCACTAAACCTGGATTCAAATTCCCACTTATTTTTTTACATTGATTTTATTTAGTTTATTTTTTCTTCTAAATGTTATCCTTATTAAAAACATCAAACAAAAATTTGTTAATACATCAAATTTTTTTTTGTCTCCACTCAAAATATTTTCTAGATTCGCCACTGACTTCCATCCCCATTTCAAAGCGTAACTCTTGGGAACTAAACTGCAAGATAATACTAGTAAACATGTAACTTTTTAATTTCAAAGTTTGACACTCGAAAAGAACAAACGACACCCAAGAAGAACATGTAGTCGGGTTGACTCAGAAGGCATATGATTCAATAATGCTACTAGATTTTTAAACTTTATTTTGCACTGACAATAATATTAAGTCTTTTTGGTAAAGGCACGATAAGATGAGTTAGGTTTGGATCTTTAGGACATATGATATTTTGTGCAGATAAGAAAAATAATTAAAAGATAGGGATGGTGGATGTTTAATGTATTGGTTTAATGTATTGGTCGAAACAAAAGAATCAAATCCTCAACCAAATCATCTTTCGTGATACGACTAGGCGGACTAGTGCTTAGGTATTATTTTAAATCAGTTTCGCCACAAAGTCAATCAATCAGATAATTCCATTTTTACATTCAAATGCTTAGAAATTGATCATGTTACAAATTTATATGATGATAATAAAGGGTTAATCGGGAAAAGTGGCATTTTCAGTGACGTTAATTTCTAGTCGTAGGTTTCTTAGAACATACTCTATCCATTTTATTTTATTTGTCGTTCTAGGTTTATGCACACATATTAAGAAAACATATGAATTTGTATATTTCCAAAATAAAAACACAATTACTTATGCACCTTGTTATATTTCAGCAAATAAAAAAATAAAATGAAGAATCTTATTAATAAATTTTGCATTGAAACTCTAAAACGATATTTATTTTGAAACGAATTTTTTTCCCTATAATGACAATTAAAACGGAGGGAGTATGATTATTGGAAGTATTTAGGGGGAGTTCTCAAAAATTATCTTGATAACATAAAATCATTTAAAACTAAGTGAATATCTCAAAATTGAGAATTTACTATTCTCTATTTTTCTTTAAAATATAAAACTTTATTATAGAAATAATTATATTCAAATATATATATATATATATAATAAAATTGTTCAATTATTAAGAAAAATATAAATGAATAATATATTTGCTTCTATATTTAGAGATGAAAATATCGTTTTTATATATTTTTCTTGAAATCAAAGAACTCTATTTTATAAAGATACAGGAAATCTATTTTTATAACATATTTTTTATTTTTTACAAATATAGAGGTAAGTTGATGATGATTATAGAACATGATACTGATATAGTATCTAAAATGAAGTTCTATAATATAAAAATAATATTTTATTAAAGTTCAAATATTAAAATAATTTTAATTTGTAGAAAAAATTTAATTTGACACATGTCAGTATAATTTATCAAAAGTATCTTAGAGCATCTTTACTCATAAGTTCTAAAGGACATCTAAAGAATAATTTTCGTATCAAAACTCACAAAAATCTGTTTTTGTGATAAGTGTATTTTTTGAGTGGTTTGTTTTGTTTTTTACAAAATAAATTTAAATCATAAAACTAAATAATATCAAAGTTATTAAATGAATGAGAATTTCACTTTGGTATCTTAACATGTGAGGTTGCTCTTAACCCAATAGTTTATGTTTGGGTTATTATGTATCATCTCATAATAATAGACTTCCATATCAAATATGCGGTTGATATGGACACAATGCTCTATGTTTTTGGTACAGATTTAACAACTCTTATCAAGACAAGGAATTATCATATGGGTTAACCGCAATAAAAATTACATGTCTTAGACGGTTAGACCACATGTGAGTTGAATGATATGCTATTTTCGTGGCAACTTCACATGTCATGAACTCCCCACATCACCTCTCTCAAACTCAGCTTTATAGAGATAGTGATTATATGTGTTAGTCGGAGATGGTAACTTTCTTCCAATAACAAATCTCAGCTTCACAAATATAACATTCACCTCAACTATTCTCCTTTAAGAGGTTATGGTTTGCCATGACATTACTAAATTTTTGATCATTGTGTCTAAACTCACATCAAATTATCCTTGTTAATTTAAATTTGACTAAACGATTGTTCATGCAAAGAACAAAACAACAAAAAATTGTTGAGTCAAGGTAGCATCCATGAGAGTCTTTATGCTCTTAAAGTGTTGAAGGTTCGAGTTCATTACTCCACATGTCAATTTTCAGCAAGCAATGAAGTGTGTCATAAGAGACTTTGCCATCCTCATTCTCAAATTCTCAACAATCTCTGTCGTAAAATGTTCATTTCGTTAATAGAAGGATATGTGAATCATGTTATTAAGGGAAGAGTAGTTGTTTTCCTTGTAGTGCCTCTCATTTTGTTGCAACTAGATCTTTAGAGAAAGTTCATTGTGATATTTAGGATTTTTCTTCGATTATATCAAAACAAGGCTTTTTGTTGTAATTTTAATTGAAAATTACTCTCACTACAGGTAGTTCCACCCATTGAAGCCAAGTCGAACTTTCTCTCCAGTTGCATCATGTTCCAACAGTTTTTTGAAAACCAAATAACCTCAAAATAAGGACTTTTCAATGTGATAGTGAGGGAGAATTCACGGGCACCATATTCCTCTTACATTTGAAAGACTGGATTCAACAGTTCATCTCTTGCACATACACTCTCCATCAAAATAAATTAGCAGAAAGAAACACACACTTTAGTGAATTAAGTCTTTCTATGATGTTTCAAAGTAATCCCTCTCAAAAAAATTTGGTTGAAACATTCTTTACATTAAATTTACTCAGTAATCTACTTGCATTGTGTGTTCTACATGATAACAAAAGCCCCTTTGAGATAATGCTTGGAAAAACTCTTGACTCCTCCTCCTTAAGGACATTCATATGCTCGTTCATCCCTATATTTCACACATATACATCTAACAAGTTGGATCCCAATCTATGCATTGTATGGTTCTTGGGTACAATCAAAAGTTTAAAGGTATTATGTACATGTACCCTCGAAATGGAAGGGTCTACATTAATCTCAGGATCGATGAAGTTCTGTGTGGATCCTGAATCAATGAAAATGTAAAGGATCTTCTTCCCATGTATAGGTTCAAACATATGACCCGCAATAACTCAAAACAGTCTTAACCGCTACAAAACAAGATTTCGTTGAACATATGTTACAATGTATAAATTATGAACGTGAAAGGTAATAGAAAAATATGCAATTACTCTCGAGTAAGCTTTGTTTAATCGATTAGACGTTAGGCTCTACCCGACCATATAAATTATGCCTAGCGCGATTTCGAACCTTGTTTATGTCTAACTAAATCCATAAATGAATTTAGTTAAAAATTTGAAAAACTGGACATTTGTAAAATGAGAATAACTCAAAAACAGTTTTAATCACTACATCAACACAGTTTCTTAGAACATATATATAAATTATGAGCAGGAAATATAACAGAAAAGTCTTCAATTACTCCTTGAATAATTTCCGAATAATCTTTGCTTAATCGATTAGTTGTTAGACTCTACACAATCACATGTATTACGCCTAACGCGATTTTGAACTTTGTTTATATCTAACTTAATTGATGAATGATTTTTTTGAAAAAATAAGAATAAAATAAGAACTGAAAAACTGGACATAATAATTTGTAAAATCAGAAATAACAAAAAAAAAAAAGACGTGCACGACAATCATATATAAGTCGGTCGGGTCAACTATTCGCACGTAACCAATTTATAATGCATTCCGTTGACAAATATATCAAAATGTTTCACTCCACTTTCAACACCATAGGGTCTGTTTTGCCCACATAAAACGTCAGATGGTTCTAGTTAGGTCAACTGCATACTTTATACAAAGTACCCTACAATTTAAAAGTAAACTGATAAAATCTGAATCAAGTAACAACCGCATTATTGTCTCCGACTGTTTTTGTATTGTAAACTGTTTTATATAAATCTATTTTAGTATTATGCATATGAATTAAGAAAATAATTATTTTTTATATTTACAATACAAAAAATTATTAATTATTTATCTAACCACAATTCAATCAATAATAAAATAAAATATATATTATTATTGATCATATCATATAAACTGCTAATAAATTTTACATGAAAAATTAAAAATGTCATATAACTTAGAATAATTTTTTTCTCTACAACGACTTATATTGAAAAATATAGAGAGTATTATAAATAATTTGAATGATATATTTTATTTCAAAATATAAATAGCTTTCATATTTTTAAATATTTTTATATTTATTAAATAAAATGTTACCAGTCAAATTATATAGACTTATTTATGTTTAGTTCAATCATATCAAATATATATATATATATATATATATATATATTATGTAATATTATTTAAAATATTCTCTATTTTTAAGTATAAATGATTTTAATTAAAAACTAAGATGTATTCAGTCAATTAGAAAATAAACTACAACATTAAAAATATTTTATATATTAAAACATGAAAATTTCTCTAAAATATTTTTTATTTCAGAACAAAGAGTAATAATTTTTTGAATCTTTGAATTTTTATTTAAAACTATCTATCATTCATGAAAACGATTAATATACAACCTAGCCTTTTTTTACAAAAAAAGTAGAGAAAAAATAAAAATGTAAAAATATTAAAATTTTAATGTTTCTCTGATTTTATGCTTGATAAAAAGAAAAAAAAAAGAGAGGGAGCATGCAACTCTATTCAGTGTTTATAGATTTTGTATTAGATGGGTATATATCAGACTATTTTACAATTTCTTAGTTTGTTAAGAAAAATGTAAGAAACTGTGGACGGGTGATAACGTATGAGTCAGCTCAAAGGCCACGTGTCGGAAGGCCATATGTCGTGGTGGAGATTTTTAGGTTCCCATAAAAATAAAAATAAAAGTTAAAGAGAACAACATGTATCGTAAAGTCAACTCCACAGTTTACAGATCCATCGTTGGATCCTACTTTGGAATATCAACGGTCTAGATAATGGCAACCGGGAACATTCAGTTACCAAGTTGGTCAATAGTTCTGAGTTTTTTTTTTAATGGGTCCATGTGATCACTTTTATTTTGATTTATTTAGTCAGCTTTTTCTTTTTTCCCACTTTGTCGTTTTCTTTATCATCGCTGTTCTCAACTAAAGAAAGACTAGTAGACTCTACTTATTGCATATAGTCAACGATTGTCGCTGTTATTATGACATTTAATTTATATTAATGATTTTAAATTGTTCCACAACTGTGTAGATTAATTAGGTAAACTAAAAAGTCAAGAAGGGTTTAGTTTCATCTACTACTTTCCCAGTCAAGACAATTTTCTAAAAAGCTAAATCTGGCTAGAGATTCTTGTTTAGAATATCTGAATTTCAGATATAAGTTAAGTCTAACAAAACCTATTCTAATTTATATAAAAAAAATATTATTACATATTTATTTTTAACCCTAGAAATAAGAAATATAGTAATAATAAATAAGTATAAGTTGAAGTCGTCTATATATACATTTAAGTATTCTTTACAACGATTACATATTTATTTATATTTTATTTTGTCAATGCTGCATTAATTAAGTAACAATTTTAGAAATACATTGATTGTATATGTGCGCCATATAATATTTGACAAGTTGCGGTAGAACAAATGTTAAATTAGTCTCTTTTAAACCAAATTTCAAAACGATTCTTCCAAATTCAATTTTACGCACTGACCCTTTATTTTGAAGATTGCTTTGCAATCAAGAGGACCCCACGCACTTTAAACTCGAGGAGACCAGCATATTTGATTGCTTTATTCCACAGAAAATCTTTTTAATTTCAACCGTTGGATCAAAAATGTAGTTTGACTAAAAAAACTCTGACCTAATCTCCCGGTCACCCGGTTGCACTCCATTCCCCATATATCACGTCATTCCTTCATTTTACATCTTCCACTTTCGCTCTCATAAATCAAAAACTTCCATTTTCCCAGATCTTCAAACTTTTCTTTCTCTCTGATAACTTCATCATGACCGTCGATATCATGCGTTTACCTACGATGGAAGATCAAACGGCTATACAGGAAGCTGCATCGCAAGGCTTAAAAAGTATAGAACACCTGATCAGTGTTATCTCTAACCGACCTGAAGATCATAACGTTGACTGCTCTGAGATCACCGATTTCACCGTCTCCAAATTCAAAAAAGTCATCTCTCTCCTTAACCGGACCGGTCACGCCCGGTTTAGACGCGGTCCGGTTCAATCCCCTCCTTCATCTTCATCCTCCTCCGCCGCAGCTCCTCCTCCTCCTCCACCCGTTTCTCAGCTGTCTCCTCGATTTGTTCAGTCGCATCAGCAAAGCGTGACGCTAGATTTCACCAAACCAAGCGTATTTGGCGCCAAAACCAAGAGCACGGAGATTGTAGAGTTTGCAAAGGAGAGCTTTAGTGTCTCCTCGAACTCTTCTTTCATGTCTTCGGCGATCACCGGCGACGGGAGTGTATCTAAGGGATCTTCGATTTTTCTTGCTCCGGCTCCGACGGCGCCTGTAGCTTCCTCGGGGAAACCGCCACTTGCTGGTCTTCCTTACAGAAAGAGATGCTTTGAGCATGACCACTCTCAGAACTTTTCCGGCAAGATCTCTGGCTCCGGCAGTGGAAAGTGTCATTGCAAGAAAAGGTATTGTTACGAAACACTAGTAATAAAATTAGAGTCCGATTTAATACTTTCTAAACCGGTTTTATGTGGTCTAAACCAATCAGCTAAATTGTTTCGTGAAATAAATAGAAACTCCGAATCTAAACCGGTTTGGCTTAACCAATCGGTCAACGTACTTGGTAAAAATCAACGACATTAACTTGAAAATCCACGCCAGACAATGACTAGTTTGTTGTGGGGTTGTCGTTTTGTAAAGGGAAGGTTAATGTTTTGAAATGTAATTCTTTGACCGTTGACTTTGTTTTAACATTTTGAGTTTGTTAAAATCATTTAAATTAACTATAATTTATTTATTAATTACAGCAGGAAAAATCGTATGAAGAGAAGCGTGAGAGTACCGGCGATAAGTGCAAGGATCGCCGATATTCCCGTGGACGAGTATTCATGGAGGAAATACGGACAAAAACCGATTAAGGGCTCACCACACCCACGGTAACTATCGTAGACCCTCTCTATATCCACCGTTGATATAGTTGTCTGATTTGAATGTGTAGAGATTTAACGGTGGTGATTTGTTTTTGATTTCAGGGGTTATTACAAATGTAGTACGTTTAGAGGGTGTCCAGCGAGGAAACACGTGGAACGAGCATTGGATGATCCAACGATGCTTATTGTGACTTACGAAGGGGAGCACCGTCACCAAACGTCCGCGATGAACGAGAACATATCTTCCAGTTTTGTGTTTGGTTCGGCTTGAATGGTTGAGAATTAGAAAAGAGAATGAAATTAATTAGTTTTACTTTTTGTAATATTTTGAAAAATAGAGGGGTGATTTGTATTTTCTAGAGTTTTAGTAATTTGAATGGGTTTTAATCTTACTACCGTGAAAGAGGTTTGACAAAAAAGTTACTTACTTGCAGAAGTTTGTATTTAGTATTTACTTTCAAGTAATTCCTTGCAAGATAACAAAATATATGGTATATAAAGGTATCATAGGCGTATGTATATACTCCCACTGTTTCATAATAAGTGTTATTTTAAGTTTCTGCATGTAGACTAAGAAAACATTTAATTTTGCATATTTTCTATATAAAAATATCATTTCCAATATACCTAACACTATTTCAACCAATAAAAAATTAAATTGAAAAATAAAATTCATAAATTTTGCATTGAAAATAGAAAACAACATTTTTTATGAAACAAAAATAAAACCTCAAAACGACACTCTTTGCGAAACGGAGAGAGTATTTTAGTTACTGATTTAATGATGTGGTTAGTGATTAGTAATTACCACATTTGTTGATTTAGTAATGACTTTGTGTTGGGTTGTTAATGCAATGTTTGACTACCTTAAGAGTTCTTGAAAGTCAAAAAGAATGTAAAATGAGTTGTTGGAAGATAGGGAGGTTGAACAATGAATTGAAGCGAATTAAAGGCGGTTTGAGGATCAACGAAATCATAATGATGTTGGAAGATAAATTACTTTGGTCATAGGATCCACATGAATTTAAACTTCATCCTCTTCTTGACTCAGAATTGGGCTTCTACGAGTTGCCTTTCGAGTTTGACAACGAAGCTCAATATATGGGCTTTTATAGGCTCAAAGACAGTTTGAGATCCACTTGAATTTAAATCTTAACAAAATAACTCACTAAAATAAAAGTCCATACATTTCATGGGATCTCATGACTCAGCAAATTCAATGACTGATTAAATATAACATTGTAGGTGATTTTGGCCGATAACTCATGAGTCAGCATGGTTAATGACTGATTAAAAATAAACTAATCCATATTCACATTTTGAACCAGTCAAAGTTCTTGCTTCCGCACTAATCCAACATTAGCACTCTTCATTTTTATATTATTTTCGTGCCATTAACGATACTGGTTAATAATTAATTGTACTAAAAGTAAACGGGATAAGGTTTAATTAGGCAAGTTGTTATAAACTAATCATCCTACTTCTTAAACAATATATTTTCCGCATAGTACTTTCCATTTTAAAATATAAAGTAAATATACACGAATATTTTTGTATATCTTTTGACTTATTATTGCCAATCAGCATCTCATTTTGCAACCCAAAATATTATCCTATTAATTGATCTGCTCGAGATTTTTTCCTCTTTTCCTGTATATTTTTTTAGGTCAAAGGCTGTATTTCTTTTTAAAATAAAAAGACAATATCAAGAAACAAATAAATAAAAATATCCAGACAGTAATGAGAACTGGATAAGGTCGAGATATGGTGTAATAGCGACCACCGAACTTTCGGTACAACGACAGCATCTGACTAAACGAAGACGTTAACCCGCAACGTCCGGCAATGGTCCGAAGAACAACAAAAAATAGCCACGTCACTAAGACCGTCAAAGTCGCCGTTACCGTTCCCATATTCAGAAGAACATGTGCGTTTATACCCATAGCCTCATAATACGTATAAATATACGTATTGTAATAGTATGTTATACGATGTTTGTCATTATAAATATTAATAAGAATTTATCCTTTCTTCATCTATATTCCATTTTTCTCGATCGGTGATTGTTTGAGCTTTCCATTTCTTTCTCTTTCTTCGTATCGTTTCTTGAGAATTTTTCCTTAACCTGCGCCGTTGGAAGCTCTTAACGTGCGCTTCACAGCATAAGAAGATAGAAAGATTAGATGGAGGTCATGGTGGGTTCTTCGTTTGGAATCGGCATGGCGGCGTGCGTTAGAGATCGGATCGGTGTCTCGGCGCAGGATAAGACCGTACGGGAAGCGCCTCTGTTTTTAGCGGATGAATCGGGAGGCGGTGGATCGCAGATCGGGCTTGCTAGTCGGATCGGATTAAGGATGAATAAAAAATCGCCGGAGGAATCATCGGAGGATAGTTCATCGTCGATCGGAGAGTGCAGCGAAAACGAGGAGGAAGAAGAAGACGACGCCGTTTCATTCCAGAGAAGTGGAGGAGAAGAAACACTTGTTTCGTTTAGTTCCTCTTTAGAAGACTCTCTGCCGATTAAGTATGTTCTTGATCTTTTATATTTTGACTTTAAATATCGAATATATATGATTTAGAGTTTCACCTATTGAATATTACAGGGAATAATGTTGTTTTGTTTGATTGAACACTGAAGAAGACATGTTTGTTTGTTTGTTTTTTCAGAAGAGGATTATCAAACCATTACATAGGGAAATCGAAATCTTTTGGGAACTTAATGGAACCGATGAACATCAACGCAAAAGAACTTGAGAAGGGAGAGAATCCATTCAACAAGAGGAGGAGATTGCTTATTGCTAATAAGCTGAGGAGTAGAGGAAGATCCATGTCTGTTTCGAATTTTTATTTCTTGGCAAAACCCTAATTTCTATGTCGTTACTTGCAGTCCAAGAACACAATGAAGTGAATCATCGTAATGATGATAATTATGAGGAAAATGAAGGTGATGAGGATCAAACTATAAAGTTGTTGGAGAAGAGGAATGTGTTGATGAGAAATAAGAGAGATTTGATGGCTCAGACTCAAAGTTGTTTCTGTCTTAGTAGTTTGCAAGAAGATGGTGATGATGATGAGGGTGGAGTTGATAATGAGTGATTAATCAGTAACATGGTTTAGTGATACTTGTTCTTCAATTTGTTCTTCTCTTGTGAATTTGATTAGAGGAAGTTTCAGTGGTCACACAAGTGGTCCAAGATTTGATTTTTTAGAATATTATTATTTATTAGTAGACTTTTTCCCATATACAAAGTGACATTTTCTTCTTCATCTTGTTCGTGTCGATCATTCATTTTTCAATCATCTGCAATTAAATTATTGAACATGTTTACCTGAACATTTCACCATCCCAGACAAAAATAAACAGAGGGGATAAAACTCAAACAAAGAGTACATTGTGGCGCCTTTTAGTTGTGCTCCTTAGACAGCGAGAGTAAAGGATATCGTACGATTTGTGTAGAGGAGATGTCGGAGGAGTCGGAACAAGAAGCCCTATGCCAACCGCCTGGATGTGTATTGTGTACATATGTTTCATGAAGATCGCTTGAGCCATTGGTTGAATCGACATGACTCTTGTCCTCTCTGTCGCCAATCCACAAATCCTTTAACCAACGAACAGGGTGAAGCTTTGGATAAGTTAGGAGAAGGTTTCAAGTAATGATCCGTGTGTCTCAAGTCTAGTTAGGGTTTCCTTTAATGTTTGGCTCAATTAGGATTTCAATTCTCTCTTTTTTTGTATTGATCTCGTTAGTAATTTTGTTGGCAACAAGTGTAATGCAGAAGATTTAATGAAATTAATTCGATTTAATTTATCGTCTTAAACTCAACGCATTATCAGTTTTTCATTACTAGGCTTGTTTCTGGTGTGGGATTGACAAAACATTAACAACGAAACCAAGTTTTTACTTCATCAAATACGAACTAATAGCATAATGCAGGCATTAGATATGGAACACTAAAAAAATTGAAAACTAAAACAAGACCATAATAGGATTCAACCCAATTTCAGTTATAGCAGGTACATAAGCTAAAGTGGTTGCAGAATGATACTAGACCGTGATGAAAAAGAAGATTAAAATGCAACTCTCGTATACTGAAAAATCTCCCAAATAACCAGGCCATGCAACTGACTCTTCCCTACTGATTAACCGCATTCTCGACTGATCACAGCTCGACATGCTTGAAGTGATACTCGTCGATTGTTGAGTATATAAGACCATCCCCTTCCAGTGACTGAATAACACCCCTGTGTATGTGTAGTTACACCCAAAACATAAAAAAAATCAACAACGTGCAAGTGTAGAGATGCAGATTATAAGCAGAAAGAAAGAGGCATACTCTAGCTTGTTCTTTGGAACCTTCAACTGCTGGGCAATTTCATCCAGGTGTATCCCCTGTTGTCTTGCACTGCAGTAAACAAAATAACAACAATTATCAGACATAACTTTAGTTCCTTGCAACAGGTGAAGGAAACTCAAAAGTGAAACTCACGTGCAAGCAGGTTGCTTTAGATAGTCTAGAATCATATCATCCAAGTTCTTGCGCCCATTTCCATCACTGTTCTGAGTGGACATCACCTATAAACGAGTATCAAAGATTAGATTTTAATGCACATGTACCATAACCGATGGTCCATAAGTCATGTAGAAAACAGAGAGAAAAAAAAACTTGGTATATGTCATCGTACAGGGTTCAATGTGGTTGCCTGGTTTGTGTTAACCGATGAGTTCACCACATGAGATTGAGTGGCGTCACCAACTTGCTGTCCTAACTGAGAAAAAACACATGTCAAAAAAGAAATGAATTGTGAACTTACAACAACAACAACAGAGTTAACTCTTTTGCTATACCTGTGATTCAGAGTTCTTGGAGTAGAAGTGTATACACTCAATATAGTGAAAGGTCACCTCGTTGAAATCCACAATAGGTCTGCGTGAACAATCAAGATGATTCCATAGCTTATCTAAATAACTAGTTACCAAAACCTATTGCCAATGGTAAAGGAAACGAGGCATTTCACTAACCTGACAGAGAAAACAAGAAGCTGCTTATTCCCCTGAAAAATCTTCAGATGACCATTGAGACGCACATAGGTTCCATCTCTGTTTTACCAACTTAAATCCATAAGAAAACAGCTTTCCCAAGACAAGTGAGAAAAGGAAGATAAGTATACTCACTGAACTGACTCCATTTCTCTAGCGTCGAAACTTTCATTAACCCTAATAACAAAAGCACAACCTCAATTACAAACATTCTCTATGTTTCACTTCATACCTAAAACAAATGTTGAATTTTATGAAAACGGATTTTAGAAAGTTACCATCTTTTACAGTCGATGCGTCCAGTGCCATCATCAAGAGTGAATCTAACTTCAGTAACTTTGGAGACGTCTTTTTCACACACCAGCCCAACAAGTGACACCTGTACAAGACCAAACATCACCACAAAAACTGAGTACACTTTCGATACCGGAGAAATCTGGAAATTTTTGAAGAGATTGTACGTTCGTAAGTTCGATTCCGTTGATGACGATACCGGATTTTTCACCACCGGAGTGAGAAGATTCGTTGATTTGCTTTACTGTCACTGGGACGAGCCCCTGGAAGTTACGAAAACATAGCAAAGCGGATTTAGCATCTCCTAAATCGACAAATCTAGGGCGAAATAAACGTAGAACGAAATAGGAAGCGGACCTTAGTAGTTGAGGAGGAGGAGGAGGAGGAATCGTAGGGTTGAGAAGGCTGAGAGGACATGAATCCGCCGCCGGAGAAAGCGGAATTGGGCTCGAATTGACTGTTGGAGAACATCTTCTCGATGGTGAATACAAGGCGCGATCGGCAAAGCAGAAGATTTGGGGGTGAGGAGTTTAACAAAGAGAGGGATTAAAATACTATTTTTCCCGCCAGTTTCGATTCAGCTTCCCGCCTATTAGGGCTTCTTCACTCGTTGCTCTCTCTCTCTTTTTGTTAACTTTATCATTTAAAGCCCAATGACTAAGAAAGTGCACGAATCAGTCAGCCCAATTACATTAACTTTTATCTAACCTATTTTCTTAAATAAACATTATTCAAGGTTATCACAAAAATAATTTTCAGAGAAAAATGATTCGGAAGTCGCGGAATGAACTCATCTTTGCTAAAAGAAATGCTCATCCTATGGAAGATGTTCGTCGGGCTGTTGATGCGAATGTTGAATGGCATAAGAATGTTATCGATACTAGTTCTGGAAAAAGAAGGCCTTTTGTCCAATCGTCAAAATGGGAGCCTCCTCCTACTGATTGGATAAAATGTAATTTTGATTACAGTTCAGGTTCTGATACTGTTAAAGGTGGAATTGGTTGGATTTTAAGAAACCATAATGGTGAGTTCATGGAAGCAGGAGGGGCTCAAGTTCTCAAAGCGCACTCTTCTTTAGAAGGGGAAGCCTTAGGTTTCCTATTTGCTCTCCAACAGATTTGGGTTCGAGGTTGGCGAAAGGTTTGGTTTGAAGGAGATAACCAAGAGTTATGTAACATTATCAATCAGGTGAAGGAACATGTTGTTTTGGGGAATCTGCTGTGGGATATTCGTCATTGGATGAAGCTACTACCGGAGTGTTCGTTGGAGCATATCAATAGAGAAATGAATCAAGCTGCGGATTGTATTGCTAAAAAAACTGCTCAACAAAATTGCTTATATTTTTCTTATCATTTTCCTCCTGCTTGGTTGATTGATTTCTTGTATTATCCTTATACTCCCTCCGTTTCGAAATGATCCATATCCTAGAAATAAAATTTGTTTCAAAAAAATCAATGTTTTACATTTTCGATGCATGTACTAATTATAAATAGTAAATTTTAAGAAAATTAATTGTGTTTATTGATTTTTGATTGGCTACCTCTTATAGGAAATAGTTAAACACAGAAAATAAAACATTTATAATCAACATTTAAGATATTTTATTAATATGTGTGAAAACTCTAAAATATGTATCTTATTAAAACGGAGGGAGTACAATTTAATTAATAAAGCTTAAGATTGTCATCAACACATGCAGTGCTAGGGAAGAACACACTGACACTCAAAACCACACATCGTTTCATGTTTGTTCTTAAGAAATAAAGAAAATGTCGTCGAAAAATAAGAAAATAGAAATAAAGTACTGGGTAAGAGATACAAACTCGGACAAAATCGGCCTTAAGACATCTTCAAAAGTATACAAAGCTCATCTTATATAGGTTCTGGACTTCACTCACCAACACAAGTTCCATAAACCAGCGTTACAGAAATCAAAGAGCAAACTAGTTTTGAAGAGACTAATACGTGACGTTGTTGGGCAGATTTCTGATGACGTTGCTCTTCATTCCCAGCTTAACACGCATTCTAGCTCCTCTCTTGTTCATCTCTCTCATCACCTTCATCCTCACTATATCCTCCTTCGACTGCACTGTTGCCAAACCCATGCTCTTGTACCTGCGTTGTTTAACATCCATCCAAAATCAGATTCTGCAATGCTAATTCGCTGATTCTAAAGAAAGAGTATCATCTCTGATGGGCCAAAAACAAACCTCATGGCTAGAGAGTTGATGATGTGTTTCTGGGAAGATGGTGGTGGCTTCTGTTTGTAGTAGCGCATGAACTCTCTAGACCCAAGAGTCCTGGAAGTTACTTTGTTATCCCCTCTCTTGGTGATCACAAGCTCAGACCCACCAAAAAGCTCTACGGTATTAGCTGATTCACCAGCTACAACCATCTGGTTTTCGCCTTCATTACCGTAACTATACAAACAAACATTCAATTAAACAATAGTTTTTATGATAACAAGATACTACTAAACAGAGGAAGAATAGAGATACCTGCTGCTATAGTCATAGAACTCTTCTAGCTCTGCATCTTCTTCATCACCACCATCGCCGTAATGCACTTTGCAGTGACTCTTGGCTTCCATATGCTTTCGAACAGCTTCCAAACTGCTGAATGGATGGCGCAGTTCATTGCAGTACAGACAAACGAAGTCTCTCTTGACCTGTAAGAGAGACAAAGATCTTTAACAGTATGAACATGAGAACTAAAGTGATGAGATAAAACTACATACCTTTAAACCAACGTAGGTTAAAAACCCTTTAGGATCCTTCAAGTACTCAATATCAGGAATGAAGAACCCATGGAACTTATGCATATGAACCATACACTTCTCTATCGTCTTATGCTTCTTATCACACATCAAACAGCAAGTCGGATCCAACTCAAACTCGATATCATCCTCATCCATATCTTCACCAGAACCTTCCTCATCATCCTCATCCATATCTTCTCCAGCCTCCAGGTCCTCATCAGAATCAACCTCAACCCATTCATCCTCACTTTCTTCACTCTCTTCCTCAATCGAACCCTTAAGCTGAGAATTGTCCTTCTTCTCAACACGGCGAGGAGGAGGAAGCTGCTTAATGATAGCTTTATCCTCCTCTCCGTTGCTAGAAGCCTTCAGAACGTGGCTCTTCGACTTGAGATGCTGCTCATGAGCTTTGGAGCTCCTGTAAGATTTATTACAGACTCCACAACTGTAAAGCAGAGGTGCTTCATTAGATTTGATCTTCGCCTGAGCAATCGCAGCTTGTCTAGCTTCGAACAAAGCTTCTGTAACTCCAGGAACACCAGCGATCTAAACATTTTCAGACAACAACAATAACAACAACATCATAAGAACATGTAAAGTGTTTGTTCTTCGTTCTTTGATCATTTAATTATAGAACCATAATAAGCATAAAAAACCCTAACGAAGCTACAAATCACAGAGGAGATTCACTGACCTTGCGCTTGAGATTGTAACGGTGCCACTCGGACTTGTAATGGAGCTTCTGGTCAGAGTCGTCTTCGAACTCCTTGTTACACGAGTTACATGCTAAGCCTGACATCTCTCTCGAAGGATTTTGCTGAGAAACAGAGCTCTGAGGTTAGCGATGTGATATATAATTTGGCGGCGACGGCTTGTTCATATAGGTCGGTCGAGGGAAGAAGGTTAAAGAAACGACGATAATATGTGTTTTCGTAACCGGGTGATGTATTATGGGTCGGGTCAAGATCCGTTACGTTTTAATACTTGGCCCAAATGAAAGTTTAATAGGCTCTTTATTTCAGGCCCGTTTCTTATTTATAGCCCAGTTTGTTTTTCAGCTTAAGATTTGTTTATTGAAGTGAAAAAATTTACCAAACAAATTTACTCACTAATAAATAAATACAACAAAAAGACCAAAGAGTAATACAGCAATCCATGCTTTGGCTTATGTAGATCAAAAATGATGAATGGGACAGCTAAGGTACGTGAGCCCTTCTTCTGAAGAGTTCAAAAGATGATGTGAAAATCTCAAATCATACATTAAAAACACTTTTAATCTATTAAATAACAAGAATCTCAATTGATGTCAAAAGTTATCAGAAGCTGTTAAAATGTATTGTGTCTTTTCATTTTAAGAGTTGCATTTGTTTATCAGAAGCTGTTAAAATGTATAACTATGTATCTTTAAATCTTAACAATGTATTTTTTATCCTAAAAATTTCATTGGTTTAAAAGTTATCAAAATGTTTAAGAATGTGTCCTTTCATCCAAATAATTGCATGAGTTTAAAAGAAGCTGTCAAATATACAAGTATGTATCTTTTCATCATAAGAATTTAATAAGTTAAACATTTTTCTTTATAGATGAGTTTGATTAAATGTAATTGTTTGTGACTGTGAGTAATGAACTATTGCAGTTGTTGGTAATTTTAGTTTTTAGTGATAAACCATTGTTACTTTTGGTGTTAATCATTGTAACCCTTAGCTAACCGTTGAAATGATTAGTTATAAACCATAATAACCCTTATTACTTTATATAAAGAGTTGTGAACATTAAAAAATCACAACTAAAACCACAACAATCATAAATAGATTAAAAAAGAAAGATATTAATTGTTAAAGTATCATCAAAGATCTTTGAAGAAACATATATAAACACGAAGAACTCTATTTTTTATTCTTGTATTTTAACTTATGCTTGAAAAATTTGATTGAGAAACCGATATTATTCCAGAGTATTTATATCTAAATACAACATCGACTTTGAAAAATACTTCTTTAGAAAAAAAATTTGATAAACAAATTAGTTTTGCAGTTAACAAAAAAATTACAGATATTTACCTTTTTAAAAAGACTTTTCTAGAAGTTTTCTTAGAGTAGACTTTTATAAAGTCACATGAAATCTTCTCATTGTCGAAAGAATTTTGTAATTGACAATGTTTGACTTTTTTTAAAAAGACTTCTATAGAAATTTTATGACATAAGACATCTATAAATGTCTTTTTTAAAACCAAAAGTTTGACCGGAATGACAGAAAAAAATTCAAGAAGTCTTCTAATTAATAGAAAATGTTTTATTATTAATTATCAATTTCAAAATTAACATAAACATATTTTCTGTGACAATGAGAAGACTTCATGTAATAGTAAAAAAAACTTCTCTACAAGTCTACTCCAAAAAGGGAAAGTCTTTTATGAAAAAATAAAATATCTACAAAACTTTGTTTAATTGTAAAACTAACATATTTACTAGAAGTCTTCTCACTTTTTTTTACAAAGAAAAGTTAGAAGACTTCTATAAAAACACATAAAATTGTCAACAGTAAAACTAACATATGTGTTGACTAGAAGACTTCTTCATCGAGAAGACTTTAAACATGTGAGATATCTTGCTTAACTTCTCGAAGCACACAAATTTTTACCACGAAAGTGATCCACTCGTCAATGACCAATAATCATGAGCTTGAATGACTCTATGTACCTTACAAAGTTTGAAATAAAACTCTTGGGGTTTTATGATAAATTTAGAAAAGAGAGTGAAAGAAATGTAGTTTGTGCATAAAAAAGATATAAAGCGATTTTAAATGTATTAAGAACTTTAAATTGGTTATTCATGGTGGTTACTGCATTGATGACAATGTCATTATTATAAATGATGTATTGATGACATGATAATGAATATGAGGAAAAATGAGTAAAACATTTAATTTCAAAAAGAAAAGTAATGATATTTTCATGAATAACCTAAACTTCTGAGATGAATATGACAATTGAAAGTTCCAAAAAACATTGGTCATATTTGCATTTGGCTTAAAATTTTAAATTATATTTGCAAAAACCTTATAAAATTTATAAAATAGCATATAATTTATATTTTTGGTTATAGTAAAAATTTAATTAATATCAATTTATAATAAATTGTATTACTAATTTCAAAATTATTTAATATATGTATTGTAGTTAATTAAAAATTATAATTTTTAATTAAGATTATGTTATATTTTTTTCAATAGATTTTGTTGTAACTAATTTTTTTAAATTTATTGTTAAAATTAGTTTATTATATTGTACTCATCAATTATTAAGTTTTTCTAGAAATGTTATATATATTTGATTATATTGATATAAATAATCAAATATGTTAATTAATAAGATGATTTTACTATAACCTTTATACAATAGACTTTTTAGTGACTATACTTTTAATATAATAGATTCGTATTGCAAATCGTCCTACATAAAATAAGATAAGATTCACCTTAAAGATTCACACATTTGGGGAGCCAACATTGGGTATATACAAACTTAAATGTGGAGCACTTTTTGTTCTTTGTGACATCAGAACCAGATTGGTTGTTGGGTTGAATGGCTGGATACTCACTTCACTCTCCCAAGTACAACATTGCCAAAAGGACAAAAATATTCACTTTACGATCTAAATGTTTTTATAAAATTGATTTCTTAAAATATATTTTTTTCTCTTAAAATAAATTAGGATAGGATGAATTCCTTTTTCTGAAGTATCATCTTCAATTGGTAAAACTAAGAAAATGACCTGTCTTATATTATTTCTTAGTTAAATGTGACAGATATGTAAGTTCAAGAAGGAGCTAGCGTTTCTGTGGAACAAAAGGGTGTGTCACACAAGCAGATATGTGTGTGACACATCAAGGTGAGATAATTGCGGAGTAATGATGTGGCAAGATAATCATTGGACGCAAGGAAATTACTTTGGCATGAAACAAAGAATATTCAGTTAGCACGATATTAGGAATCTAAATATCGTGACTAGGAATGTATATAACCAGATGACCTTGGTAGGTTTAGGTTAAGCATTTAAAGAGGAAAAAGGTTGAGCAAGAGTTTTGTTCTTGTCAGCCATAAAAGACGAGTGATTTGTGAGTGCAGCTCGAGCTTTGTGTTTTAGCAATTAGAAATTGGTCAGTCTCTAGTTGCATGTAACTGAGAGTAAATCGGATTAAACAGATCTAGGAAGATTGTTTAAAGGATTTCTAATATATTTGAGACTTGTGTGTGTTGCTGAAATCGGTTAAAGACTTGTGTGTGTTGCTGAAATCGGTTATCCGTGAACTTTCATTTGGTATCAGAGCGGGAAACCTCTGTGGTATCAACTACTACTAACAGGTTGAGATCCTGCGGATTACATGGAAACCATGAAGGAATTCGTGTCGATACACAAACCTATCATGCTAGACAGTGGAAATTTCGGTCACTAGAAGGCAAGAATGCGACACATAATCAGAGGAATCGATGAGGATGCCTGGACAGCGGTTGAAGATGGGTGGTATGTACCTACCATGATAATGGAAGATAAGACAGTAGCACCAAAACCTAAGGAGAGATGGACTGACTCAGACAAGGCAGCATCAAAATTCAACTCTAAAGCTCTAACTGTTATATTCTCAGCTGTTGATTTGGATCAGTTCAAGATTATTCAGGGTTGTGAATCGGCCAAAGAAGCCTGGGATACGCTCATCAATCACTTTGAAGGTAACACAAGCGTGAGAAGAACCAGAATTGACCATCTGGCCTCAAGATTCGAAAACCTAAGAATGGGGGATGATGAACCTATTGATAGCTTTATCTCCATGCTTAGTGAGCTGGCTAGTGAATCCTCCGTGCTGGGTAAAAAATACGAAGATAAAGACTTAGTGAAGAAGATTTTAAGATGTCTACCACCTCGCTTCGAAGCATACAAAACAGTACTGAACATTGCAGTAGACACTGATGAGATGAAGTTTGATCAACTGTCGGGTATCTTGAAGGTTCATGATCTAGAAAAGAATGATCGTGTTGCCAACACTCAAAAGAGCATTGCATTTGCAGCTGAATCTAAGGAAGATGATAGAGTTACCAAAATTGAAGAGAGCCTGGGATTAATGGCTAGGAACTTCAACAAGTTCATCAAGAGAATGGAAAAGGGAGGAAGTCGATCAACTGGACGCTTTCAGAGGAATGAATCAGATCGAAGCAATTCTCATCCTTCAAGACAAGATTCTTCAAAGAACTCCAAGAAGAAGGACTTACAATGTCATAAGTGTGAAGGCTTTGGACATTTTCGTAATGAGTGTCCTCTTGCAAAGAGAAAAGAGCTGAAATGTATTGAATGCAAAGGTTTCGGACACACTAGGAGTGAATGTCCAAATAATCTTAAGAAGGATAAATCTCTTGCATGCTTTAGTGATACAGAATCCGAAAGTGACAGTGATGGTGAAGAACTTCTCTTCAACTTTGTAGCCTTAGTTGGACAGGAAGACGACATGAAACCTCAGTTGACAACAGACTCATGTAATGAAGAAGATGAGGATGATGACCTTAATCATGATCTGGAGCTGGAGTATAAAAGTTTGTTCAACAAATTTGCTGAATTGAGCCACGAGAATCTTCAACTTCTTAAAGACAAAGCTATGCTGAAAGCTCAGGTGAATATTCTAGAATTGGAACAACCCTGTGTCCAAACTCCAGTGCACTCAATAGTGAACGAATTTGATCAAGAGATACTCTCTCTCAAACGAGCCATGACTGAACAAGAAAGAGTTCATAAACAATTTGAAGCAAAATTCAGTCAATTAAGTGAGTTACTGAACCAGGAAAAGGACAAGAGCAAACTACTGGAGAGTCAACTGAGTGAGAATCTTAAAACACTAAGGATGCTCAACACGGATACTACAACACTAGATCATCTTCTCACACTGGGACGATGTCCAAAGTCTTACATAGGTCTTGGGTATCAAGGCTCCACCTCAAAACTTACTGGACAAACAGAATTTGTGAAAGAAGCGCCAAAAGAGACAGGATTCAACAAATCAAACGGTACTCACAATGAGGAACATGGAAAACGAGTACTAAGGCGTCTTGGAAATGGGTGTCATTTCTGTGGAAAGAAAGGTCATAATGTTAGATTATGTTACTTCCGAAGACACTAGTATGAGCGTGCTTGGAGAATGAAGCTGTTCTTTCCGGAACCATCCACTTACCGACATGTATGGGTAGCTAAAAGGGATTTGTACCCGAACTACAAGGAACATACTCAGAAAGTTTCAAACATAGAAAACAGTGTGTCACACACAGACATCTCGCATCAACTGGTGTGTAACTTTGCGTGTTCTAATGAAAGCTCCAATCTAGTGAGCAACGTTGCCTATACCAGTACTGAAATAAGTACCCAGATTGATGTTCCCTGGTACTTCGACAGTGGTTGTTCGAGGCACATGACTGGAAATCAAGATTACATCGAGAACATTCAACACATCAAGGGAGGAAAAGTAACTTTTGGTGATGGAGGACGAGGAAAGATTCGTGGAGTAGGTGTGATGGAACGAGATGAATTACCACGTCTCATCAATGTTTATTTTGTGGAAGGACTCAAGGCTAATCTCATAAGCGTGAGTCAGCTCTATGATGAAGGACTAGAAGTCATTTTTAATAAGAAGGAATGCCGAGCACTTGACACAAAAGGAAATCTCATTCTCAGTGGAATTCGTTCTGGAAATAATTGTTATATGTGGAAACCTTCACATTTGTGTTTCTCAGCAAGAGAGTCCAAACTTGATCTCTGGCACAAGAAGCTTGGACATATGAACACCAATGGTCTGACTCGACTCATTAATGCTGAAGTGGTAAGAGGAATTCATGAACTAGAGAGACAGACAAACACAGTTTGTGGAGCGTGTTGTCAAGGTAAACAAGTCAAGGTCCAACACAAACAGATTGCTGAGATAAGTTCCAAGAAGATACTGGAGCTAGTTCACATGGATCTCATGGGTCCCATCACTCCTGAAAGCATCGCTGGCAAGCAATACATCTTTGTATTAGTCGATGACTTCTCGAGATACACATGGGTTGATTTTCTACGAAACAAGTCAGCTGCCATTGAAAGCTTTCGAATCTTAGCTCTGCAGCTTAAACAAGAGAAAGGTGGGATTATCCAAATAAAAAGCGATCATGGTGGTGAGTTCCAGAATGAACTATTCGATCAATTATGTCAAAGTCAAGGAATTCGACATCAGTATGCAGCTCCCAGAACTCCTCAACAGAATGGAGTAGTGGAAAGAAAAAACAGAACATTGCAAGAGATGGCTCGGGCTATGCTATGCAGTAATAATGTACCATCGGGTTTCTGAGCAGAAGCAATTGGGACAACATGCTATGTGATCAATCGAGTATACGTCAAACCCAAGACAAAGACTACCCCCTATCAGATTTTCAGAAAAAAACACCAAACCTCAGTCACATGCATGTCTTTGGATGTTTGTGTTATATTCTCAACGACAAAGAACACTTGGGGAAGTTCGACGCCAAGAGTGATGTTGGTATGTTTCTAGGCTACTCGACAAACAGTTCAGCATACATGGTCTACAATCACCGAACAAAGTTCATTGGAGATAATGTGAATGTTGTGTTCGACGACAGTGTTGGATTTCATCAGACAAGAGTGACACAAACCATTGAGTGTGTTACACAGAAGACAGGTGAGCCCATTGATACGATTGCGAAAGAGGAATCTCATGAAAAAGAAGACGACATTGAAGGTGATATGGTTGATCTCGATCAGGCACGTGTTCATAAAAATCACTCCTCAGCAGATGTCATTGGTGGTATCTTTGATGAAAGAGTCACCAGGAAGAAGCAGATAGACTTCAAAAAAATAATGAAACTTGCATGCTTTATGGCGGAGATGAATAAGCAGGGATGTTATGTTTCACTAATTGAACCAAAAAATATCAAGGAAGCATTAAATGACGAGTACTGGACGGACTCAATGCATCAGGAGATGGAGCAATTTGATCGGTTGGAAGTCTGGGCTTTGGTTCGAAGACCTGAGAATGTGAACATCATTGGAACAAAGTGGATATACAAGAATAAGAAAGATGAGGTAGGGAATGTTGTGAGGAACAAGTCAAGACTAGTGGGACAAGGTTACTCACAAATTGAAGGTGTCGATTTTGATGAAACCTTTGCTCCTGTTGCTCGACTAGAATTAATTCGTCTACTTCTAGCAATGGCATGTTTCCTTCGAATCAAGTTGTATCAGATGGATGTCAAGAGTGCATTCTTGAATGGTATTCTACAAGAAGAAGTGTATGTGACGCAGCCTAAGGGCTTCGAGGATCCTCATTATCCTAATCATGTCTACAAGCTTAAGAAAGCACTGTACGGGCTCAAACAAGCCCCTCGAGCCTGGTATGAAAGATTGGCAGAGTTTCTAATCAAGGCTGGCTTTCAACAAGGGGAGTTGACAAAACTCTCTTTGTTAAAGACAAGGGAAAAGGAATTTTGATTATTCAAGCATACGTCGATGATATCATCTTTGGAAGCACGTCACATACTATGGTTGATGAGTTTGTCAAAACCATGACAAGAAAATTTGAGATGAGTATGGTAGGGGAACTTTGTTACTTTCTCGGCCTCCAGATCAAACAAATGGATGATGGAATCACGGTCTCACAAAGCACATATGCAAAGAATCTGGTGAAGCGTTTCGGGTTGCAGACGAGCAAGACGGTAAGCACGCCTATGAGCTCCACTACCAAACTATCTCGAGACATTGATGGAAAGGTCGTGGATGAGAAACTGTATCGTGCCATGATTGGAAGCCTATTGTATCTCACTGCTAGCCGACCTGATTTGTGCCTAAGTGTTGGGATATGTGCTCGATATCAAGCACAACCTAAGGAGTCACATTTGAATGCAGTCAAGCGCATAATAAAATACGTGAAAGGTACACTAGAGTTTGGTCTTCATTATACCTTTGAAACTAATGTGAATCTTGCAGGTTTTTGCGATGCGGATTGGGCTGGTTGTGTCGACGATAGACGGAGTACTTCGGGTGGATGTTTCTTCCTTGGAAACAATATGGTGTCCTGGCACAACAAGAAATAGAACTGCGTTTCTCTATCAACAGCAGAGGCGGAGTACATAGCCTTGGGGAGTTGTTGTACACAACTATTGTGGATGCGACAAATGCTTGTCGATTATGGTATTATCTATGACCCTATGCTAGTTCATTGTGACAATATGAGTGCTATAAATTTGTCCAAGAATCCTGTTCAGCACTCGAGAACCAAACATGTAGACATTCGACACCACTTTGTGCGAGAGCTGGTTGAGATGAAGATCGTGATTCTTGAGCATGTGCCGAAGAAAAAACAACTAGCAGACCTATTTACTAAACCCCTCGATTACAGCACTTTTCTGGGTTTTCGAAAGGCGTTGGGTATCGTAAGCCTCTGAATAAGTTCTAGTGATGAGGAGAATTGTTGTACATACATAGGATCTCACGTTTTATTGTCATCTCACATACAACACCTTGAACTTTGATCACTGTCTGGAAGGCACTCAACTCGGACCAGGATGTTATCCCATTTTTGGTTTGAGCTTTGATCACTGTCTGGATTGAATGTTGGAAACACACAATGGCTGAGTGTACGTTGAAGTAATAAATATGTGTGTTAAATAACCAAATCAGTGTGTCACATACAGATCGAAGTACGAAAGAAAAAAAACGTGTGTAAAACAGTTCGATTAATGTGTCACACTAGCAAGGCCTGGGATGAAGGATACTCGTTTTGGAGTTGGATGTTACCACACTTTGACTCTGAGTTCGATCACTGTCCTGACTAGGCAGGGGTGAAATCCAAATAATTCAGTGGCATACGTTTCGAAGCAGGGTGTCACCACACTTTGTCTTTGACTTCTGTCAATGCTACATGAAATGGCATAACAATCTCCTGAAGAAAGAAATGTACTATCTGTCGAGTTGAAGAGACATATACACAAAATGCCAGATAAGTGTTTCTTGACCCAAAAACGAGCATGTAAATGAAGGAACATACTGAGTGGAACTTCTAGAAAGATCTTGTCTATGATAACTACTCGGCTGAGAAATAGCTACAGACTTGGGTTAGTTCATTGATTTTAATGAACGATTTTTTGATGACATAGAATGTGTGAGAACCGATGTGAGTGATTCTTCTCTGAAGTGACAGACATCTTAGGAAGTGTCTGCCATAGTGGTTCTGATTTTGCTGTTGACATCTTGCTTTTCTTACATCACGATCACTTCTCCCATCTCTCACACGTTTGTAAGTGGTGTCAGCACTGTTGGTAAGAAATAAAAAATTGTGACCTAACAAATCCATTCTCTGAAAAGTTTTTGGGCTCTCTATGTTGGGTCACATTCTAATGTCACTAATGAATCCATTTGAGTGTCCCTTAGGGATAAATAAAAGGGGGACAAACCTCTTCTTGTGTCACATCACTCTTCAGTTGGCCGACACATCTTCTCATATCTCTCTCACACTCCAATTTCAGACATGCAATCGTCCCCATCATCCGTCCCTTCGTCTTCTCGCATACGCCAACGCCGACGATCTACTCCGGCGACTCCGTCACCCTCTGCCGCTCCAGCCGATGGCTCTCATTCCGCCGTCTCTGATGAGGAAGTCGACAACTTCCTACCAAAGGAACCTCAAAATGCTGCAAGCCGTGACCTTTTTCAAGAGAGAGTCCGTGAAAATTGTGATTTTCTCTGACCAAAGGTCCCTCCAGTCAACAGTCGGTTCATAACAGGGCAGGCCGCAAAGCGCTACAAACTTTTGACTTCCCGGAAGTTTGTTACACAACAAAGACTGCCTCTTGCTGATGAGAAACTACACGATGTCAAGAAGGTTGTTCAAAAGTGCGGCCTAATTTACACCGTTATCGATTCTGATTCATTTCAGCCGAACATGGTACGTGAATTTGTGGCCAATCTGCATGATGCTGAAGATAGAGATGATGGTCTTGCTGTCTATGTTCGAGGAGCTCTAGTAGATTTCTCACCCATCCTAATCAATGCTATGTACCTAATTCCTGGGTTTGAAGAGGATCATGATTACATGGCTGAAGAGATAGATGGTGTCTGCGCCTTTCTGACCAACAATCAAGTTAAGCGATGGGAAAACATGAGCTCGAAATTCCTAACGCCGCTGAATCAAGTTCTCTACAAGCTTGTGTGTTCCAACTCGATTCCCACCACTAACTATACTACCATCACTCAGGATCGCCTAAAATTTCTGTACATGATCCATCATCACAAGAGATTTGACTTCGGGAAACTAGTGTATAATTAGATTGTGAACATGAGTGCTAGTTCTGGGACTGACAAGACACACCGAATCATCTTTCCTACCCTGATACAGCAAGTCCTGCAGTTTCAGCGGATCATCCCGCCAACTGAGAATGATGAGGAATTTATTGGTTTCCCCAAGCCACTGGTTAAAAACAAAAAGGCAGGGCGTGGTTCAGGAGCAGATTCGAGCACCGCTAGTCTGGAAGAAGACATAGATCGAGCCATTGCCAGTCTCAAGGCTATTCGTTTACGTCTGAGGAGTAAGCTTTCTTTTTCTTGATAAATTGATTTCTGTGTCTCATAATATTTTATCTAAATGTGCAACCAAGCAGGGGGAGAATACGCGCAAGCTCATCAAGAGGAGACTGATGAAGAAAGTGAGGAGAGTGACTAGATTTACGTGTGTGATTTTCGTGTCTTATGACATCTTTCATAAGTTACATACTCTTATTCATTTTTCTAGTGACTGTGTATCTTGATAACTTGATGGTTAATCTCAGTTTAAGGCTACCCTGAATTTGTGTGAGATTATTTTTGTGTTGGGTATGCGTGTCTGGATGTACTATTTTTTACAGGCTGCTTAGGTGAACACATTCAGATAAAAAGGGAGAGAAATGTAAGCTCAAGAAGGAGCTAGCGTTTCTGTGGAACAAAAGGGTGTGTCACACAAGCAGATATGTGTGTGACACATCAAGGTGAGATAATTGCAGAGTAATGATGTGGCAAGATAATCATTGGACGCAATGAAATTACTTTGGCGTGAAGCAAAGAATATTCAGTTAGCACGATATTAGGAATCTAAATATCATGACTAGGAATGTATATAACCAGATGACCTTGGTAGGTTTAGGTTAAGCATTCAAAGAGGAAAAAGGTTGAGCAAAAGTTTTGTTCTTGTCAGCCATAAAAGAGGAGTGACTTGTGAGTGCAGCTCGAGCTTTGTGTTTTAGCAATTAGAAATTGGTCCGTCTCTAGTTGTATGTAACTGATAGTAAATCGGATTAAACAGATATAGAAAGATTGTTTAAAGGATTTTTAATATATTTGAAAAAGAATTCTTAAAGACTTATGTGTGTTGCTGAAATCGGTTATCCGTGAACTTTCAAGATAACTTGTCACTTTCTCACCTCAATTTTCTATTTTAATCCATACATTAATGTGTAGTTCTTAATTTGCATAAAACAAAAAATCCAAACGTTCTACAGAATAACTAAATGTAAGGGAAAACAACCAAATTTAAAATCATCACAATATTATCAATTTTGAGATTAATTATAAACATAACTAATGTGATAAACTTTTTATATGACAATAAAAGTGATTTTTTTTGGTAAAATAAAAATGAATTCTTATATATATATATATATATATATTATGTTTATTTTAATATTTGCAGTATTTTTAAATAATATACAATGTTTATTTTTATAACATGCATTGTTATATCAATTTCGTTGCTAATATAACTAACACTTGATTTTTTTGGCACACAAGCTTATAGTTTTTGGGTGGTTAGTCACTAGTTTCTAAATATATATTTTTGAACTGAACTAGTTTCTAAAATTGATGCTGCCATTATTTAAAGAGAAATTCTCTATTATAGTTTTCTTAGTTTATTTTTACAAAATAGTAGATAAAAGAAATTAACCAAAATATTTCATAAAAAAATAAATATGATTAACTAATCTAATCTAAACTTATGATTTAGAATTAAGTGATGGAATTTTGAGAGTGGAGTTTCAAAATTTTAAAAATAAAAAATAAATATTAAAAATTATTTTGGTCATTTTCATTTTTGATATCTTGTGCTAAATCTATCTATTAGCAACTAAAAATTTAATAATAATATGTATTTTTGTATACGAACTTATAACTATTTTGATGATCAGTTACTAGATTTTTAAATCGACACTTTCATTTCCGTCTACCTATACCACAAAATAATCCAGTAGTTAGAAATATCAATTATCATATACTATTATATATCAAAACTGTATTAACAAAATCGGATGATTGAATATATATGAATATATGAATATATGAAGTGATACTCATTTTCTATTGGGTCAATATGATTTATTAAGCCTTTTTGTTAATAAATTTATTAAACGCACATGAAACCTATTAAGCGCATTAGAACCTAATTATCCAATGAGAAAATTCCTAATTAGGATAAAAGCGAAAGCTATTAATTATTAATCCCTTTATTAATACTAATATAAATGATGAAAAGAACACGTTTGCTGAAAGAGGGTAAGAAAAAAAAAAATAAAAAAAAATAAAGACAGAAAAAGGGAAAACTGAGGAAACTCAGTAAGCAGAGATCAAAGCTTCGAACACATTCAAATCCCACGGGGGCAATAATAGTAGAAGAGAAGAGCAATCCCAAGATTCTGGGGGATTCATAGAATTGAATCAATACATATACGGAGTTTCGAGCAAAGAATCAATAGGTTGGTTGGAAGTTACTACTTGTTGTTCTGTTTTGTCTGAAAATTCTGGTCAATCTTCGAATCACAAATATCGAACACTTATTTTTCTTGCTTACAAGCTTTACTCTCACCCCTCATTGCCTCTTTTTCTTGTCCAATTCAAAAATAATTTCTTTCTTTTTAGTTACCCAATTCGTGTCTCTTTGCTCTGTTGCCAAAAGCTTAGATCTTTTCATACTTCATCACTGATCTCAATTCACTCAGATTAAATTCGCAAGATTTACAATGTTGGGTCTTTCTTTGCTTGTTGCAGTTCTCGTGAAGTTGGCAAGAGGCTCTCGTTGCACTGTTTCTTCCTCCAGAGAGAGGGGACACCCCAAAAGCTAGGGTTTTTAAATTGATACTGAATCAGCTTAGAGTTATTAGGGCTTTACTGAGATTAATATTTGCATCTGGAAGGAGTTAAGATTTTGTGTGTGTGTGAAAGGAAATAGAAGCTGAGAGAGAGAGTGCGTTTGTGGGCACTCTCCATTGTTCTCTTTTTTGGTTTTGGCGTAGAAGGAATTAATCATCATGCAACGTTCTCAAGATGAGAGGATTCATCTTGGTGAACTGAAAGGTCATATTGTGAAGAAGATTGGTGTTGAAAGATGTAAAAAGTATTTTAATTACCTAAGTAGGTTTCTGTGTCAGAAGCTTACAAAGAGGGAGTTTGATAAGTCATGTTTCAGGCTGTTAGGGAGGGAGAATCTATCTCTACACAACCAGTTGATCCGTTCCATCTTGAGAAACGCAACTGTCTCCAAGTCCCCACCTCCTCCGGTTCAAGATCTAGCCAAACCTATTCATAGTAGAGGAGATAACCATAATGATCCTGTTTGGTCCAACGGGGTTTTGCCCATTTCTCCACGGAAAGTTAGGTCTGGAATGCTTGACAGGAAAGTTAGAGATGGTCCACTAAGGTCTAATGGACATATGTTGCAACAACATCCAGTTTGTAGAGAAGGCAATAGTAGTGTCCGTATAGAAAACGGTGATTTGAGTCGGGTTGATCATCAAAGATCAGGCAGATATGGTGCTGCGGATGAAAGAGAGGGTGAGTTTCTTCGTCCAAGTAAAAATCACGTTGCAACTGCAGCAGCTGTGAGAGATGATGAAAATCAAGTGACTCCTTTGGTTGCACCTCTTGGGATCCCGTTTTGTTCAGCTAGTGTCGGTGGTGGGTCCCGTAGAACGGTTCCTGTTTCAACCATAATGAGTTGCAACAACACTGGTGGATTACCAGATAGAGAGATGCTGAGGAAAAGGATGGAGAGTATTGCAGTAGCACAGGGTCTTGAAGGGGTTTCGATGGAGTGTGCTAATACGTTGAATACCATGTTGGACGTTTATCTCAAGAAGCTGATCAAATCTTGCACTGATATGGTCGGAGCTCGGTCCACCTATGGAGACAACCAGCAGAGTCAGAACAGTTTGCAAATACAAACTCAGAACGGACCTTTTGACAGAACACAAGATCATCACTCTGTGTCTCTGCTTGATTTTAGAACCGCCATGGAGTTAAATCCACAACAGCTTGGAGAAAACTGGCCTACTCTCCGAGAGAGAATTTCCGTGCGGTCTTTTGAGGAACAAGACTTGGAGGTGTGAAAGATATCATGTACATTCGTGTTGATGTTAGACATTGTCTGAGTCCAGCATGCTTTCGTCCAAAAGGGGAAAGAGAGTGAAGTTATGACTTTCCTGAGCTGAGAAGCACATCGTTATATGATCATATGCAGCAGCAGAGACAGAGCAGGTTAGTAGATTATTTTCGAAGTGCAACTAATCCCAAAGAACCGTATAAAGATAGGTGTTGTTGATTAGCAAGTAATTGGTTCGAGCTTTGTGTGTATACTGAGTTTTGGCAGAGATACTGAGTGGATGCTAAGGTACATTGTCAATCATGTAATAGCTTCAATTTAGTGCTCTGTATGTAACACTAGTCCTTCAGCATTTGTTTAGAACTCATTACCTTAGTAACAGATTTGACATCCTTTTTTTGTTCTCTCATCTCATTTCAATAAAATTTTATTTGATTCAAAGTCCACAATGAACTGCATCGTCCCTTTGGTTTCTACTTTACCCTGGAGATGATTTGATGTTTTGTATATGGAAAGTATTGGCAGAAATGATTAAGCTTTATTTAAGAAGTTTTTTAGCTATTAAAGGGAAAATCTCTTAGTTAGTTGATGGTGCTCCCTTAGGTTAGGAAAGGATTGCTTTTATTCTTATGTTAGTTTATAGGAAATGTTATCATTGCAGAAGAACTAAGCAAATGAGCTTCACAGGAGTCATCTTCTGGCAACGCCTCACTCGTTGGACTGAAAGTTGCTACAAATGCATGTTTGACTAAGTGAAGTGGGCAATTTTCTGGTGAGTTCTTCTTGAACATTATTGCATCTTTTGTATATCTGCACTTTGTGCCACCATAAAAAAAGAAGCTTCACGACTTGCTTAAACTGCGATTACATCTTTCTGGACTTATTGTATCCTAGGAAAAAACAAATCTTGCTGTTAAAGGAGTTCTTACGAAAGTTGTTTTGATCTGCCAATTTCAGATGAATAGAGAATATGTTTAGAGATGTGTGTGTGATTCTCAGACATGATACTTGCATGCGTTTCTCTGCACCCCACTTATAGCTTCCAGAGTTTTCCCGAACAAACCTTTCTTGCTTTCAACAAAATTTCCAGAGGTTTTTGGTTAAATGCTTTGCTCTTTTTTCAGATGAACTGTTCTTCTAAATTAGTCAAAGACTTTTCTAACTTAGGTCTCTTCATTATGTTAGCAGATCCTGTTTCATTGAACCTGCTTCATTAATAGGCTCTCGATTTGATTGTATCGTTATGGTCCATGGGATTGTATTATAGGAGAAAGGGCTGAAAATTTACTGGATTTGGCATGTTACTTGTGTTTGAAAAGTGCTTTTGGGGGTAAGACTTGTAACCTGAGGGTGTCACCACTCACCATATAAATAAATGTTTGTTTTCAGGTATTTGAAATAACTCTGAGCGACTAGTATTCTATATGCCGTGATGAGTGCAAGGAGAAGATTGTTTTCAAGTGCGTATGTATTTTGTGACTCTTGCTGCTAGTTTCTGTTTCTTTTATTCTGTTTTTGCTTGATTCCTTCTCTGTTTTGTAATCAAAATCTGTCATGGGTTTTGCAGAGTAAAGCAAACCGCTAACCATCTTGCTAGGCATCAAAGGATACTACAAGAGTTAGAGCTCCAATTTCTAGACCAAAGTCTAAGGTCTTACCAAGAGATTTCGTTTTCTCTTTGTGACTTACCCCCTTGAAGGGTCTTTAGTGAAGCTAAATGACATTTCAGCGGAGAAAAAGCAGCTTCTTGTTTTATGATGGTGTGTTTTTACCTGTTTGCTTATGAAATGTTTGATTGGTAAATATGTTTGTTAGATAAGCTGTGTAATCATCTTGATTGTTAAAGATTGATTTGTTTTGCAGACCTCTGCAACGAGGTGATTTTTCACTACATTGAGTGTATACACCCGCTTTTGTAGGCGATGTCCTCTTAAAACAATGATGGTATGGTTCTAGATTAACTAACAACCTGCTTGCGCATGAAATTTTATAATGAAGTAAAGTTTTAAGACAAGAATTAAAGCGGAATAATTTCATTAAATCTTAGTGCATTATACTTTTGCCAACAAAAATAATGACTGAGATCAATACAACAAATGAGAATTGAAAACCTAACTGAGACAAACTTTAAAGAAACCCTAATTAGACTTCCAACACACGGATTATTACTTGAAGCCTTCTCCAAAGCTTTACTCTGTCTGTTCCTTACCAGGTTTGTTGATCTGAGATAACGTCTCCAAAGCTTCACTCAGTTTGTTGGTTAAAGGGTTTGGGGATTGGCGACAGAGAGGGCAAGAATCATGTTGATCCAACCACTTTGTCAAGCAATCTTCATGAAACACATGTGCACAATCAGGAGGTTGGCATAGGGCTTGTTCTGACTCCGACATGTTCTCTAGACAGATGACACAAGATTCTTCTAACTTTGTTGTCGGAGGAACAGAACTACAAGGGGCAACCATGTACTCTTTCTTGGTAAATTTGACGAATATCGTCATAAACAAGGGTCCTTGTGGCAAGTCTGTCCTTCGGGATTCGAGAACAATCCGATCGGTTATGAGTTGGGACAAGACAGGGTCGTTGAAGCGGGTCTTGATTTGGTGATGAACAGTGGTTGGTGTAAAGTCTTGGAACCTGAGAAGAGATAGCATGTCGGGAAAAGAAGAAGAAGAATCAGGGTAAGAGCCGAGACTCGTGATGTTACCATCATCACTCTCATCTACGAGAAACTCTTCGATTTCTCGACTTTGACTGATCAAGGCAGAGTTTAAAAACCCTAAGGACAGACCTTGCGGTTTTACCTGTGCACTGATTTCGATCTTGAATGAGTTTGTTTCCATCTTCGTCGTTGACAACACAACAAAACAAAATCAGAGATGAGTCGTAAGAGAGAAAGAGATTGTGTCTCGTGTCGTAAGAGAGAGTGTTGTGTTGGTGAATGATGTTTGTATTGTATTTATAAGAAAACGCCGAAACATAAAACGCGTACAAAGATAAATGTTTACTTTCCTTTTTTGGGAGAATCTTTAACGGTCATTTAATTTTATATTTCCTTTTTTCGTGTTCATTTTTTCCTTTTATTGAATGTACCGGTTATGACGTTGGTGATGACTCTACCGGAGTCTTAATCAAGTAATTTTTGGTTTTCTTACTTGGTTTAACTTGTTTATTTATCGTCGGTTTAAAGTTGTTGTTGTTATTTTTTTTTTCTTTACAACATAACCTAATTTAAACTATAAAGATCTCGAGTCCAAGAGCCAACTCAGTAGAATCAAATCAACATAAACTATCAGAAATTGAATCCGAATACCCTGTGAAATCTTATAAACCATTATATTTTTTTCCCTCGGAATATGTTGAATGCTAAATGAGTAAAAAATTCATAACAACAACGAAATTCTTCCAAGTATATAGTAAAAGCCGGCCATTCTTTTGGTGTAGACACCATCACTAAGAATAATCAGTTACAAACACCATCTCCCTGAAAATAAGGTATTATGCATTGCTCATACTAGAGCTTCACATTCAACATGTAAATATAATAAGCTTTTTCAGATATTCATGGCTTCCATCATTGTTTTCGTCGTACCCTCCTTTCTACATAACCATCCTTATCCTTTGAAAATGTCATGTTCCTTCCAGGCACCATCAAATTAAACACCACCTATCTTCTCCAAATTCGGGGATGAATATATCACTTCCTGCTGGGAAACAGTTGTATCCAGTTTTTGCTTATATGTCCATAGGTCACCTTCAATGTTTGCTATCCACAATATCTTTTGTAGACTTTCATTTGTTTATAAAAATTTTGTTTTCCTATTTTTCATATATACCTCATTATCTAATGAAAGTTTTAAAGTCAGACTCTTTAAGTAACCGTCAAAATAAGTAATTCATATTAAGTAATTCATACTGTGAAAAATCGACTTTCTCGGATATTCTTAGAAAAATTTTTGGATTAGAAGGAATTTTCGAAAGTGTCTATGTTTGTACCGCTAATGGACATTCAAAAAATATGATTTATGATTTTTTCATCCGCTCCATAATTACTGAATTGTGAATCACATTTGATGGCCCAAGTTCACAGATTTTTTATGACTGGTAAGCATCTAGAGATAGCTTGTCAAATAAAATATCATAATTTTGGAAAACATTTCAAAATCCATGAAAATGCTAATAGAGGTTTCGTGTTTGGCCCAAAAACTTCAGGTACTGATTGCACATCCAGTTATGATATTTCTATTTTATACCCAATTTAATAGTATATCATCATCTAACTGTTGGATCCCATCTGAAAGTATCTGATATGAAAGACTTGCTAACTGGTATGCTGAGAATAGTTTTTGCATCATCTAGATGTATGTATTCCTTAAGTAGATCCTTATTCCATGAACACATTATTGGATTGATCAGATTTCTACTCTTAAAAGAAGGTTACAAATTGATTTTGATGTTTTGTTTTTTTATTCAACTAAAAAGAAATGTTTTTCTTGTAACTGTAATTAATATTTTGATTTTTAGGAATACTCAAATTGTTCTAATTACCCTATTTTGCTTAAATGTTAGTTTATTTACATCTTTTGAGATTTAGAATTTGTGATCTTATGGAAATTCTAAGAGCATTTCTAAATGACATCTGATAACTTCAAATACAAAGTATTTTGCTTTTCAAAAATAAATTCAAAACTTTAAATATAAATTTTATATTTTTATTTGCGTTTTGATCATCATATTTATATATCTCATTGTCACTACTCCAAACTTCAAATACGAAACTTCACTATTTGAAATAAAATATACATTTTAACTTAGTTAGCTAAACCATTCATCTCACTGTCACTACTTTCGGATTTCACTAAATAAAGACAAGCATGGACTTATCTAAGTTGACTCTACATCCCACATATATTTTATGTTGCAACATCTCACATTCTTAAAAGAAAGAAACAAAATAATTATCAAGATTGCTAACATGAAAACTAAAGGTAAGAAATAAAACAGTCTAAAGCTAATTATAGAGGTGACAACAACAAATACAAGTTTAAATTTAGCCAAAACATAACCTCAGAAAATGTCTCTCCACCCTTAATATTGACCTCCTCTCAATGTTTGTATATATATATACACAACCAGATCCTTTTTATGACAAACTCTAGCTTTACAATAGAAAATAAAGAGATATATAAACAAGAACGTCCAAAATGTGTCTCAAGGCTTCTTCTTCTCTCCTCTCTCTCACCATCTTACTCGGCGTCTCATCCATTGTATCAGCGGTTAACATAACCAGAGCACTCCAGAAATACCCTGAATTCAGCACCATGACCGAGCTGTTAGCCAAGACCAAGCTCACACCAATTATCAACAAACGTCAGACAATCACCTTGTTGGCTCTTAGCAACGATGCTATCGGTTCCATCTCTGGTCGACCCGAGGACGAGCTCAAGAACATTCTAATGAACCATGTGGTTCTTGACTTCTACGATGGGCTCAAGCTCAAGGCTATCAAGGACAAGAGCACAATGCTAACCACACTTTACCAATCCACCGGTTTAGGCCAACAACAAGACGGTTTCCTAAAATGCACCAAAACTAACGGAAAAATTTACTTCGGGTCTGCTGTGAAAGGCGCTCCTCAAACCGCTGAGTACATCACGACCGTGTTCCGTAACCCATTCAATCTCTCTGTGGTCCAGATAAGCATGCCCATTTTGGCTCCTAGCCTAGGGGCTCCTGTTAAGGTTCCACCACCTTCACCTATTTCTTCACCACCGGCTCCATCTCCCAAGGAGGCTGCAGACACTCCAGCTCCTGGACCAGCTGAGGAAGAAGGTTACGCAGATTCTCCTCCCGGTGCAGCTCCCGAAACCGCACCTGCATCATCTCCGGAAACAGCACCTGCATCAGCTCCGGAAACAGCACCTGCATCAGCACCATCAGAAGATGGTTCTCCTGCTCCCTCTCCAGAGAATGCTGGTAAGAAGAAGATGGCAGCAGCTGACGAGGTTGAACCACCTACTTCTGCTTCTAGCACCCGTTTGAGCTTTGGTGGAATTCTCGTTCTCAGTTTTGTGGCTAGCTTTGCTGGATTAATCTAAGATGTTTTAAGACAAGAGCGAGTTGAAACAGTTTGAAAATGAGACTCCACCGTAGAGATAATCATAGCGATATGAAGTGGACCAAAATTACTAAACAATTTTTAGCTATGTACCTAGGGAATTTTTTAATCGTTAAGTGTAACATGTGTGTTTATCTTCATTCAACACGAGCCAACCCAACAAAACTTGCAACAAATTAATTCATGGGATCATTTCAAATCAACCAATACCAGAAAGTTTTTTTAGCATAAAGAAACTGCACAAAACCGATTAAGCACTGCAAAATGATGAAACCGAGCCCAAAGGGTTTCCACCAAAGTATCAAAATAAATCCTAAAAAATACTGCAGTTGCTCATACTGATAATGCCGAGGGGCGTAGAAAGATACAAAAGATTCGGCATTGGTAGAATCTATGTAACAGCAGTCTGTGTCATTTAAGCTTCCCTACGATGTCTGCAACGACCTGTTCCATATCAAGATCCTTCATCTCCTTAAATGGGCGCTTTAAATCCTACACATTAAGAAAGTCATATCACCTTCTATGTAACTTGAGAAGATTAACAATAAAGAAGATGAAAGCACACACTTTTATGTCGCGTAACTAAGTCACCAACATACTGATTATTAATGTTTCAAACTACTTAGAACTCAACTTGATTCAGCAAAAACCCATTTTATGATGCTCACAAAACCTCATTCGTTAGCTCAATCGATATAGCATCAAAGGATCATGGATCTATCAGTTTTAAAAGCAAATCATCAAAGAAACAGAGTTATAAGAATTACTACGGAGAAGTGAGAAAAAGGAACAAAGTTGCTCACACAAGTGCGACTAAGTGATATGAAAGTATGAGACATACCAAGAGACTGATAAACGTTTCACCACTTTCCTCACGAATCTCAAAGCAACCACGCCTTGGCTGTGAAAATCAAATAAAAAAGGAAAGAATTAGCAAAGAAAAACGATAACAACTTATCAAGCATTTATCAAAGATTGACTGACTACCTTAGCAGCATTCAGAGTGACAACGATGCCAGGAACAGCTTTCTCCAGACCTTCCTTCACCTCGTTGGCTCTCTCCTTGAAAGATTTGCATTGTTTGCTTCAACAAAACCAACAACAACATATTCAGTGAGGTTATAAGACAGATAATCTTTCAGAGGACGCAATCAGAACAAATTTGTGTACAAGAATGTTTCAAGGACGAAACCCTAACGACCTTATCTTCAATGTGGTGAAGAGACATTATCTGTACCGAAGAGTAAGAATGCGAGCAGATTCAAGAACCAAACCCTAACGAAACGGAGAATAAAGAAACCTAAAATCTTCGCTGAAACCTAAAAGGAGGGAAACGTTTTCGTTTTACCAGTGCTCGATGACGATCGTCTTGTTCTCGGAGTTTTCTTCGTCTTCTTCTTCTGCAGCGACGTCGTCGTCTTCGACAGCTGGCTCCTCCTCGTCCTCCTCCTTTTCTTGCTTTATCTTCTTAGTCGCCGGTCCAGCTTCCTTGGCTTTCGACTTCCTTTTCCTCTTCTCGGGAGATTCGAAGGTCATGAGCTTGGAGGAGGGAGAAGAACCAGACGAGTTACGCTGAGTTTGGCTCCGAGTCTTCCGATCCATGCTTCGAGTCTGCCTTGTCGGCGTAGTCACCGCCGTTGTTTTCCCCTTCCCTTCTCCGTCACTCTTCCGCGGCGCCATTTGTACGGAACGAAAGAAAGAAAAGCTTTTCTTGTTTCTGTTACTCTCTCTCCTCTCCTCTTGTCTTCTTCTTCCTCTAGATATTACACATTTCATCCGCTCCTTTTTTTTTTTTTTACCGCTTGTTAAAAGACGTTGGAAAGGACTAAGTTACCTTGGGCGGACACGTCACTAGGAATTTGAATAGACGGTCAAGATTAACTGTAAATAATAAAGTCTGGTCCTTATAAAGTTATAATGATACGATTGATAGAAAAGATCTCCAATGTATTTCTCTCCAAAAATATTTCCATATCTTTTACAAAAATAAATATTCTTAAAACACTTTTTTTGTTTTGTTTTACAATTAATACATTTTACTGTTCTAAGCATATAGTTGCCTAAATTATTTTTTTCACTAATCTCTTACAAACAATCACTATCAAATATCATATATTGATTCTAATGTAGATTTTAGAATTCACATTTTTATAATTTTTCACAAATTTTGTTAATTTCCATTAAAAATTCTAAATATGGTAGTGAGGATTAGATTTCGAAAGAGAAAAAATAATAAAAGCGATGTAGTAGTTATTTTTTTAAAAATAACTTTTTTTCTTGGAAATATCATGAATTTTTTTTAACTACTAAACATTTTTTTCTGTTAAAATGAATCTGCAACTTCAGTGTTAAATTCTATTTTCAATCCCTAAACATTCTCAGTGTCATATGTTTGATATTATACTATTTGAAAAAGCTTTATAGTTTACAAAGTACCGAATATGTTTGATAGTACGTTAGGTTTTGTTTCCAAATTTTTTTTAGAGAGGTTAAATAGTAGATTTATGGAAATTATATATGATATTTCCTTTCAACAACATTTTCTAATTTTTATTTCTAAGAAGAAGTGTGAATGGATATGTATTAACTAAAAAAACTAACTGAGATCACTGTTTTTATAGCTATCATATAACAAAATTAAATCACTAACATGTATGCCAAATTTTTAAAAACTAACTATTTTTGAATTAGAAATGGGGATAAATCCAAGCCATTTTTTGTATATATTAACAGGTCTCGTAAATTATATAATATGTTCCTCGTTGTTAAGTTAGTAAAACAATTACTCAATGCTTCTATACACTATTTGATTAACACAAACAATCTATACTATTATTTAAGAAGTAAATTTGATGAGTTGTCAAACTCTTGATAATTTTAGGTTTAATCATGTTTTATACTTAACTATTATTTTTAATAAACAATTTTAGTGATTTAGCTGAAAATTTATCTTTATCTTGAAAATAATTTTAAATTTTTTTAACTATAATATCATAGTTACTTTATATTATTTTTATGTTTAATTATTAATATTAATAAATAATTTTAGTAATTTAGCTAATAATTATCATATTAAAAAAAATTCTAATGATAATGTCATACTTAAATTTATATTATTTACTTTAGTACTATTAATATTATATATGTTTATACTATATTTAGTTTAGTAATATTAAACCAAATTTATGTTAATATATATCACATAAGATATAATGATTCATCTATTTTTTTTAAAAAGAATTTAGGATAATTTGAAACCACAATATACATAACAGCAACAATACCTCTACTGGGTAACAATCACTTTATAAATTAAAAATAAATTTCATTAATTAGATAATCATCATTATCTACAAAATTATATATTATGTTATCCAAAAAAAATTCTACATCATAATATTTTTAGAAAAAATATAAATCCATGCATATATAGTTTTATGTATATATGCATGTTTTCAATTTTATTTGACCTAGTAAAATATATTTTATTAAAATAAATTTTTAATATTTAATTATATGCATTATTTAATATTTATTTATCCTATAGATTTGAGAAGTGAATTTGCTAATTTGTCATGCTCTCCATAATTTTAGGTTAGTCATATTTTATGCTCAATTATTAATCTTCATAAATAATTTTAGTGATTTAGCTGATAATTTATCATTATCTTGAAAATGATTAAAAACATCAACAACAATTTTATAATTAAATTTATATTATACTTATTTTAATACTCTTAAAACATCATATATAAGTTTATATTATATTTGGTTTAGTAACATTAAACCGGTTCTATTTTAATATATATCATAAGATAGAATGAATCATCAAAATAATAATTTTAGGACAATCAAAATCCCCAATCAAAAGCACTCATTGTGATAATTTCTAAAAAAATTGGCAAATAATTCAAAAATATTTATAATATTGTTTGCGAAGTTATTTTTTCTCTCTCACGTTAAAAGTTAAAGTGTTTAAGATTTTTACAACCCTTAATAAATAATTAGATTATATTATTTTAATATATTACACATACATTAAAAAGTATTTCATTAATTTGATAATCATCATTATCTAAAAAGATTTGATATTATGTTATCCAAAAATATTTTATATCATAACATTTTAAAAAAAAATATAAAATGCATATATAGTTTTATGTATATATGAATGTTTTCAAGTTTATTTTACGTAATAAAAGATATTTTATTTAAATAAAAAACTTTATCATATAGAATTGTTTTAATATTTATTAATTATTAAATATTTAAAAGCATGAAATAGTTTATTCTAATGTTTTTTGAATTGATAATAAATCTATTTACATTTTTTTGTAAAATTATTAAGCCCGCAAGTGCGGGCAAAACATCTAGTATATTTATTATTTAAGAAATATAGGTTGTTAAGACCATTTTTTTAATATAGTTTCTTCTTTTTTTCATGCAGGCTAGGGACTGTAAGACCAGCAATCCAGAAAATTTTCACACATTCTCCAATGAGACATGTAAAGAAACAAACTTGGCTTCTCTAGATGTTTTCTCATTTCAGAAATCAATGTTTCGTTCGGATTTTCTGGAGCATATTGATGTTAATGATGTCTCACCAAAATCCAACACATCTCTTTGAACATGTTTTATCTGATCTGTGACTGAGACTTACCAGAAAGCTCTAACGGACATGGAGCAATGTAACCTTAACACGTTGAAGATGTTGAATAAGGCTAAGAGATTGGTGGTTCTAGTGTTTGCTTCTCAGATTGTTTGAAAAGATGCACTTGGATTATACTCAAGTCTGGTAAAAAAAATCGAGTTTAGAATTTAGTGTTTGAATGTAGGCTCAAATCTTGGATGTGCTTTGTAAGCAGACAAAAGTTTCTATGGAATAAGGATCCTATGGAACAAGGATCTTATATATGGAAACTCGATAGATCAGCAATCTTTTCATATGCTATCACTAACCCTTTAAAATTTAGTTCATGTCATATTTTTTTTAATATTTGCATCAAATAATTTGCTTTTTTCCACTCTGTTTATATTTAACAAAGTTTTACATTAAAACTTATATAAGTAAGATAAACAAATATTCAGATCATGGGCTTGATTAGCTGGGTTATAAGTGCAGAAATTTTGTTATAAGAATTTAGTTTGTAAATTTTAGATTTAGTGACACAGTTGTAAGTTTTTAAATGTAGAAAATATTTTAATTTTTAAAATGGTGTTTAAAGAAAATATACATTTCAAAAGGATTGTAGGTTTAAGAGGGGGGGGGGGGTCAATTAAATTACTAAGAAAAATAATTGTAAACAAAATTTATTAAAAAAAAATTAAGTGAAATGAAACATTTCTACAGTCCAACCAACTAAACACAAAACTAAAATTTAATCAAATTTTTCATTTTGGTCATCACCTTATATATAATTTCCAATAAAAAAAATATAAGAAATTTGATATTAAAAATTTTGAAATTCATAAAATAGAAAAATAAATAATTGAAAATAATTTTATAATTTTCTAACTATTTCTATTTTTATAAATTTATATATCAAAAATAAGTATACAAAATATATAATAAAAATAAAATTTAAATAAAATTTAAATAAAAAACTCGGACGTAGCCTGGACCGACTCTAGTGGTAAATAAAATAATGAAAAATTAACTCAATTATTAAATAATCTGACAGGAAATTATCATTAACTAGGAATATGATTGAAATGTTTTTATTATTGTAGTACTATGAATGCACCAACTTTGATAGAACCGCATGTAGTTTTTATTTTATAATTTCATATGATTAAGATGCTCCTTTGACGAATAAGGTAAATTTAAGTTATATTCATATTTAAAACTATTTTAAGAGTTTCTATTTTTACTAATATAGAAAAATCTATTAGGTAATTTGAACCAACCAAAATACGGACATTTGAAACAATTCCATGATGTTCTTTATTTTATGAAGAAAACTCTTACATACGTAAACATCTCTACTATTGGCTTTGGAAACTCTGCATCAGTAATATTCTTGTTATTTATTTATCAATATTGAACATGTTATTATTGAATTAAATAGCTATCATGAATATATTATATAGGCAATAATCAAGCTGTTTTTAAGGAAATGAAAATAAAATATCAGATGTAACAATTAGTTTTCAAGGAAAATCTTATGTTGTCTCAACTTGATATATTACTATTTTACCGGATTGTAAAACTGAGGCTTATAACACCGCCAAAATTTTTTCTTTTATATTTTCTTTTGTGGATTTTAAATTTTCATACTTAGTGATTTAAAAATTGATTCAGTAGTGTGCTTTCGATCTAGTAACATTCTTTTTGAAATAAATGGTCTAAATGATAGAAAACCTCTTACAAATAAGGAATTTGGACTTCTGTGAAATAAGATTTATTGTTGAAATGGTATGTTTATCAACAAAATTAACCTGGTTCATCATAATATCCGGTGGATCCTAAAGACCGATATTTTTTATTGATGTTGATTATTCGAGCAACAAAAAACTATTCGGTGAGATTTTTTGAATAAAAATAAAAATTACATTTAAACAAAACATGGTGCACTCGTGTTATTTATTATGTTTTATTTTATTTCGTATATTTCGTTTATCTTACAAAGGAAATTTATCTTTTTGAAGGTAATTTATGAGTTATTCAGAGACAATGATCTCAGTTAATCCATATGCCTCAGTTATGTTTTATTTACTCTCAACCAAACACTAAATAAGAATAAACATGTAATATTTTGTATACTACTTTATAAGTTGTTTTCAATTTAAGACGTGAGATTTGAACACTAAAGATATATGAGAATTGTTTTTGAATTTTTTTATAAGATGACACTAATCCATTAAAAATGGAATTGTTTATGATCATTATGCGAACAAAAAAAAGTTCTCATTTTAAATTTGCTTTATAAACAATATAGCATAATATCTTATAAATTTGATTTTCAACAGGTGCATTATTAAGAATTTGTGCAAAACTACATTAATTTAAATAATTCATGCATGGTGGGCATGCTGCCCCTCCCACACAATATGTTCATTTGCCACTGCTTATAAATGAAATAGGATCTTCTAATTTATAAGAAATCTCTTACCAATATTTCTGGTGAAATGCTTCAGGCACGGTTTTAATTTTTGAAGCCTAGACGTGCGATCATCTAAGATTGTTTTATAACAGAAATTTTCTATAATTTTCATATATAAAAAAAAATTACCCAATAATGCACGCGAATGATGATATGCAAAGATAAATGTGTCGTAATTTCTTGTACAATTGAGCATATCCTGACATTTGAAAAAGTTGAACTGAAAACAGATTATAACAATCTTTTACGTATGTTTTTGTAAATAAGAAACTCCTTTATATGTAATGATGATAGCTTCGTAGGAAACATTAGGAGAAAAAATGAACAAAGAACGGTAGGTTTTAATGATCGAGACACTCGTCGTTGATTAAAGACGCATTTCGTTTTCTTACATGAAGTGCTTGATAAGTTAAACATATTACTTTCTGGAAGACTTGGAATTTGAGAGAAATATTATCCAATATTTTCTGAAAGTATAAATGTCGTCGTTACTTTCAAAACTATTATGTTTCGGATTAAAAAATGAGCAATTTTTTTTAGTTTACATTTGATAGTATTTTAGCCCAAAATATTTTTTTCAATATTTAAGCGAGAATTTGTGATAAATATTGATACATCATACACGTGTTTATTTTATTAATACTAGATGTATATTGTTTAATTATTTTATTAACTTATTTAGCAATATATATATATATATATATATATATATATATATATATTTTTCTGATTTTTTTTTTGAATTGAATGTTAAATTTAATTCAAAAGAAAAAGTTCTTTTTTACATCAAGTGTGACTTTTCTATAGAATTCAAACATAAATTCTATCCCTTTCTATCTTTTTTATACTTCTATCCCAAATCCCTTTTAGTTTTCTTCTATCTTGTGCTGAACCAATACTTCATTCCTCTTTCAAGCTCCTTATCTCCTTTCTTCTTTATAATGGCTGAATCTAGGTACATCATAATGAAACATTAGCATTTGTCCTTAAATTTGTAAGATGTTTTTTAAATAAGTATATACCTCAAATTTTTAGGAAAACAAATTGTACTAAGGTTATTAAAATATGTATTTTAACATTGGATTGTATTATTGGTTAAGTATTGTTAGCAAATAGTTCTAAACAATGATAATAATAAAAAAAAATATAGAAAAGAGATACACTAATATGGATCATCCTAACACATTTATTTTGATATGGATAACTATTTTTTTGTATAAAATCTCCATATTTACTTCTGCAATAGATAAAGAAGATTTTTAATATTAATTTTAAACACAACGCTTCAGATTGAATTAATAATGATTACCACTTTTTATTATTTTTTCATGAGTCACCAAGACAAGATAATTTTTTATATTTTTCTATTGATAATAACAAAATCAAAAAGAATTATCATTTCAAACATTCGATTAATTAGAACTTCATGTTACCTTTCGGAATAACCATAATTTTCAGCAAAAACTCTATTACTATCAAATGAAAACTATCAACAATTGAAGTCGGTAAAAGTTATCACCATTTTTAGATCTATCAATTACTTTTTTTAAACAGTTCAACATAACCAAAGTTTTTTGTCTCTCCAAATCATTGGAAGAAACAAATAAAAAACAATTAAATTTTGCTAAATTTAAGATAAATTAGTAATCAAACAAATTAAATAAACAAATCAAATGATCAAAAGCAAAACAAATAAAACATCGATGTTGGAGCTGTAGAAGCATTTGGCCATCGGCTTAAACTACACAAAAAAATCTCTTTTTTTTTTCTCTTGACGTTAGAACTTTTTTTTGTTATTAAAAACTGTTTATAGCTCCATCTGGTGCTGACGATGGTGGTAGTCCAAGATTTTTGTTTGTATTTTATTTTTAATGAATATTTTTTGCCTGTATTTTATGAGATATGAATCTAAAACTTTCGAAGTTACGATACTGTTTTGTTTTATTCCAACCACAAGTCAGTAAAACGGGGATTTTCAATGAAATGTTCGGTTTCGATTAATTAATTACAATATAAGCATTTGTTTGTCAAACATGTGTCCGCAATATTTGGACCGTAACAAGAATGAACATACGATAAGTTTATACCAATTTATATCGAAGTGAGGTAACCTAAAATGTGAGCTTGATATCAAATATATTATCAATTATGTTAATGTTTTTGAATCCTCTTCGAACCAACTTCCGTTTATGGTTGTATGATCATTTGAAAATCCTAACCCCAACAGTTAAAAGGAGATACCAATTATACACACATTATCATTTGAAAATGTTTCTCAACCGGTTTAAACAGGTGCTCTGTACTTTTCGTTTTATTAAATTTTTTAAAATGTATATCTTTTATTATATTAATATAAGAAAACACTTTATCAAAAGAAGAAAAGAAACAGTCATGTAAACAGAGAAAGAACAATATAAGTAATCTCATCAAACACGTGGAAATATCGATCACATATCTTGTGGCAGGTCCAAATTTGTTTGTTTGGGTAAGAATCATCCGAGGGAGCTCGGGGTATGGTATTGATATATTCTCACCGTCCACGCATGATATGACGGTGTAACTAGCGAGCCAGCGGTCTCGATGGTCTATCTCACGGTCTTTAGGTCTCGATGACCTTCTACTTCTCCTAAGTTTTTTTAATTATGGTCTTTGACAAATGAGCTTCCATATTAATCCATGTCTTTACTAATGGTATGCCTCTAAATCACTACCCATCTTGGGCTGTATGTTTTTTTTTTTCTTTTGTAATGCAATTGAAAGCCTTTAATCAAAAAAAAAAAACTAGCGAGTCAACGGCTCAAATATGGTTTCATTTAAATAAAATAAAAATATTAAATTTTGACAAACAAAAATCCTAAACAACATATGTTTCTCATTTCTTACTATTGAATTTTGCTGTGTACTTGTGTACGATATATATATGTATCTGAAGAGATCTAATAAAGTAAAATCATGCATATTCCTGGCGATAGGTTTATAATTGAGTATAAGCTAATTACAGAAAGTATATATATCTAAATTATTGGATGATTGAGTATTTCAATGGTAATAAACCTTGTCGCGAGATTAATGGGCATGGTTGGTGTGAAACCCAAATGTGACGTATGTAATGAGAGAGTGTGCACGGGTTACCAATTTGTCGTCGTAACGTTATGTCTCTTTGCATAGATATGCCTACTTTGACTCTCATCATTGCTCGTTAATTGCTTTTATTTGCCGTTACCACGTATGCGTAAAATCACAATTTGCATCCAAAATAATATATTGAACACAAAAACTTTGTAATTTTTGATTCGACATGATTTACATCTTAGCTTATATCGATTGCAAACAAACAAACAAAACATACGAACGTACATACGCTTTTCACTTATTAAAGTATATTAAAATAGAAAATCTTCCATAGTTTTTTTAAAAAATCTTCAAAATACCTAAGATTTCGGTTCACAAATAATTTCTACAAATTAATAGATATAGATTTAGTTAAAGAAATATATTATCTATTGTGGTGCAACTCATATACGTATTTTTCTTTTATATTTTTTTCTGAAGTCAATATAACCAGCATTGTTAATTATGTATCCCAAAAACTCTCTGGTATTTTGGCTTTTTGTTGGACAAACAAATCTAATCTCTAAACTATTTTATTTACAAAATATTAACAGTTGATTTTTTTCACTTAAAAAAAATATTGTTGGTGTTTCAATATGCCGAGGCTTTACGACAAATTATTGACATCGATCTTATTTATAGTAATGACTAATTCATATTATGATCACCGTTGGTGGTTATTGGTAACTACGAATGGTTGAGAGAGCATGTTAGGATAGGACAAATGAGTCAAATGCAAGACTTGTTTGATAGCAATACTAGTTGAATTGGAAAAAAAATAAAACTACAAATCATGTGGACAGTACAAGATTCACTGCGATGGTCTAATTTGTTACGAGTTATGGCTGAATCCAATATCTTCAACAGTATCCATCATTTAAATATTTTCGTGGCCCCTAAAGAAGCGCCTTTAAATTCGGTTATTTGGTTGAGCTTTATCAATTTCCAAACCAACCAGAATTGCATACATACGTAGCTTTGCTATATTTTGGGTTAGTAAATTGTGATTCTCTGCATACTATTAGAGATGCATATACTTTAAGGATAATGTATCTTGTATTTGTGCGTGAATCTTATTAAGTTCCTGTATAAAACTTATATGTATACATGTGTGAATAGATATATGACTATATGGGTATATATGTATAAGGTAAGAAGAATTAACAAGACTCCTAAAAGAAGAATTTCTTGACCAACTACACAAAATAGACAAAGGATAAAAGTTGGACGTGGGAGTTATCATGTACCTTGTACTTGAAGACACTTATTAGGTGAGAGCTTCATGCACACTCTCTCTTCCACATTTTCCTTATCTTCCTATATTTTAACTTCGATTCAATTTGATTTAGAAATTTATTTATAAAATAGTCATATAAAACATGTCCTGAAATTTATAATTTGTTATAAAGCATGTGCAGTCATAATTCGAAATTTATCTTCCTGAATATACCAAATTAAGAAATATAAGTTAGATAAATACGTGCATTTACATTTTAAAAAACAAAATAAAAATGTGCATTTGATAGAAACTGAATTTTAATCTTGATAAAAGAAAAGACAAAACCTTGTCAAAATAATTACTCTATGTTTCAAAATAATCTATGTTTTAGAATTTTTTTCTTTTCAAAAAAAATATATTTTTTACATTTTAAATATAAGTAATAATGATAAATTACAAATTTTAAAAATATAAATTGTGTTTACTCAATTTTGACTAATTAAAAGTTATGAAAATTACTAAGCATAAAAAAATATTTATAATCAAAACTTAACATATTTTTTTAATATGTATGAAAATTGTAAAATATACATCATGTTGGAACGGATATAGTATTTTTTAATTGCATTCATGTCAAAAGAAAGAAGAAAAAATAAACCTAATATTTGTCTTCTTCCTTCTTAGAATAGCCACAAGTCATCCTTGTCTCATGATATATAAATAGAACCAAAACCCTAATCTCATAAAAGTTGTCTGTCTGATTTTTCTCCGTCCATGCAAGTAAGCCCAATCTCTCACCCTATACATGAGATAATAAATAAATATATCTTCTTATTTGCTTCTTTGAAATTCCTCCTTTAGATCATTGATTTTAGAGCTAAAACTTTGTAACAATCTTAGGATCTATGCCTCTTGTTTTCTTATGGATGGTAAAACTTAATTAGACATGTTGGTATGTATTTGAAGCAGATATAAGAAGGTATTTCTGGATTTGGAGTAAACTCAAGAAGATATAAAATGGAAAAGGGAGATCATCAGGAGCAGAAGAAAGAAGAAGAAGCTTTGCCTCCGGGATTCAGGTTTCATCCAACAGATGAGGAGCTGATCTCGTATTACTTGGTTAATAAGATCGCTGATCAAAACTTCACCGGAAAAGCAATCGCAGACGTTGATCTCAACAAGTCCGAGCCATGGGAGCTTCCTGGTATGTAAATACTCCAAAATATTTTCTTCATACACACAGAAAAGATCACATGAATATATATATATATATCAATCTCTTTATTGGTGGATATGTAAGCATATATTATTAATCTATGATATATATATTGGGTTAGTAGATCTTTGATATATATATATATATATATATATAAGTAGATATTATTTAAAAACTTAGACCTAATTTCGTTTCTTAAAATCCAAAGCAATATGTGTCTATATATGTGCATGTATTTATGTACTTATGTACTGTATATCTATGTTTCTTCTATTTTAAGCATATGATATATATACACAACATGATGCAAGACATAGATTAATGAGTCGTGTAGTATTAAGAACATGTCATATGTGTCTGCATATGTATACATATATCTATATAGACGTGCATATGTATTGATAGTAGAGAACATAATGTTTATATATATGGTTACTGATCTTTCTAGTCTATGTAGCATCTTGAAGTTCATGAGACCCATGCACTATGTTCTCCGGGTGTTTATTTTAAAAGAAAATTCGATTAAATATATTTTGATTACTAATTGTAAGTCGGTTAGTGTAAACAAAATTGCGCGTCGGTTGTATAAGTTAAATATTATCTCCACAATCTAAAATCTTTTCGTGTGCGCTGAAATTTTAAACATGTGGTTGGAGAGTGAATGCTAGATGCATACTAAACGTCAATCTAATATAGTTTTGAGTTTCGATTGTACGACATTGTAAGCATATCTTAAAAATAGATGAAATATTTCCTAACAAACTTTAATTACATCAACGGAAGTCATGCATCCATTACCGTACGTACGTTAATTTCTCATCTACTAATTTTGTCTCGAATTCATCCATAATTCAATAGCTTCTGTTTCTTTTCTTTGTTCCAAACTGAATAGTGTTTAAGTTAACAAAGTTGTCAACCTTTGAAAAAAAAAAAGTTGTCAACCTTTGAAAAAAAAAAAGTTTATGTATATAAGAAAATTAATAATAGTTTAACTCGTTACTTACAAAGTTTATGTTTGAGGAAATTGTTGATAGATAAGGCGAAAATGGGAGGCAAAGAATGGTATTTTTTTAGTCTACGCGACCGAAAGTACCCGACGGGTGTGAGAACAAATCGGGCGACAAATACTGGGTATTGGAAAACCACAGGCAAAGACAAAGAGATATTCAATAGCACAACCTCGGAGTTGGTCGGAATGAAGAAGACATTGGTCTTCTACAGAGGAAGAGCTCCTCGTGGGGAGAAGACAAGTTGGGTCATGCATGAATATCGACTTCACTCTAAGTCCTCCTATAGAACCTCCAAGGTAACTTCTTTTACCTAACTACTATTTTTCTTACCTAATAGTACTTGTTTATGTCATGATAATTGACTTTTGGAGCTAAATTATTCCTACATCATGGTGGTTTTTATTGAATATCTACATTAGTTCTGGCTTAATAAAGAAGACGGTATCCATATGCTGAAAAGTAACACAATCTATTTGTTATGGTGTTAATAATAAATGGGTATACTCTATAGTAAACATGGTAAACCTGTATATAGCTAGTACTCCTCACTTTTTATTTTATTCACCAAGGATTTATATATAAACTTACATGCATATATCTCATGTTCATGATTCAAATGGTTTTGATAATAATCGAGTTTTTGCTTCCTCTTTTTCACAGTGGCTAAGTTGCATGTTTAGTGTGAGAGCATAATCCTCATATGCACAAGGGAACTTGTGGATATAAATTAACACAATTTAGTTGTCATGGTCAAAAAGTTGAACGAGTTGTTTCACAAAAAGAATATACAAACTCAATATTCTCAACTTCTTTTGTTTTTCAATGTAAATGCAGCAAGACGAGTGGGTAGTGTGTAGAGTGTTCAAGAAAACAGAAGCAACCAAGAAGTACATAAGCAATAGTAGCAGCAGCACAAGTCATCATCACCAAAACCACACAAGAGCCTCAATACTATCAACCAACAACAACAATAACCCTAATTACTCATCAGACCTCCTTCAACTCCCACCACATTTACAAGCTCACACCAGCCTCAATATCAACCAAACCCTCATGGCCAATGCCGTTCATCTAGCCGAGCTCTCTAGAGTCTTTCGTGGCTCCACAAGCAGCACCATGGATTCTGCTCATCAGCAGCTAATGAGCTACAACCAAATGCCTGTCTCAGGGCTCAATCTCAACCTTGGTGGTTCATTGGTCCAGCCGCCTAATCCTACTGTGTCGCTTGAGGATGTTGTCGCTGTTAGCGCTTCATTCAATGGCGAAAACGGGTTTGGAAATGTGGAGATGAGTCAGTGCATGGACTTGGATGGATACTGGCCATCTTACTGATTAGGAGTTATCACTTTTAATAAATGGTCTTTATTTTATTTGTCTGAAGAAGAAAGTTTCATTTACAGGTCGGTAAAACTTTTTGTTTTTGTGTTTGTTTATTACTGCATTTGTTTAGCTGTTCAAGGAAAGATTTAAGAATCGAAGACTATATAGTCAAACCAATTATGGTCTGGCTTTATTATTTACAGCAAATCCTTTTCCTTCCAAATAAAATAAAGTTCTCTTTTTCTTGTCAACAAAATAGGGCTGTATCTTACTCTTCTTTTTGTTATCTAAATTTTTTTAAATTAAAAATATTGATGAAAATGCTTGAATTTGTGGTTCGAAAGAAAAAAAAAACAAAAGGCACCAAATTTGGAAGCAAACGCAAACGAACAATTAAAACCAAAGTACTAGTATAACCGATGAAAAAGGATAAAACAACGAGTGATAGCTTCTAAAGAGTAAGTAGAAGTCCACAAATATATCCACATGAATTACAAAATTCACAAACCAAGACTTCACTAAATTTACGCTTAATCTTCCCTGTATAAAAGGACTGAAAAACTCTATCCAAAAGGCATCCCGAAAAAAGAAACTGAAGAAACACTTTTGCAAAACATAACAAAAGCCCCCTTTGAATACCTCTAACATGGGATGTTTAGACAACATATGCCTGTCGCTGAGACACACAGAGACCGCATCAAAACCTGTCACTACCTGCAAGAGTATGGAGAAAGATTATGAAACAGTAAACACACAAAGGCTTTATGATCATTCCAAAGTTTCTAACCTCAGTCACTAGTTGCTAATCACTTCTACACTACATGACTATATGTTGAAAGCGTTCTGGATTTAACAAAAGGGGCTAAGTGCATATAGGATTTGGAACCCTGACAAACATAATATCTACTGACTCTGTCTATGTCAAGTAAGTTCTGGCTCAGCCTATGGATCAATTCAGTAACAACAGATTCTTTCTTCATGCTCTCATGATCCACCACAGACGACTAATAGAGCAGAAAGAAAGACGCACCACTAATATTTCTGAGTGGAAACAGTATTAATCATGCTACTTCACTTGTCAGAATGATCCCTTTTGGCCCTACGACGACCATGGCGATGAGAGTGTCGAGTAGGCTTCTTCGTCTTTGTGCTGCAACGAAGATTATATCAAATAAACTATATGTCAGTTGGTGGAAATCACGTATGGAGTATCTTTATAAGCCAGAGAGACATCTTATAATTAATGGATTAGTTATTAAAGACTTGCCAGAAGAGAGAACAGAGGAATTTGTACACTATGAAGATGGGTAACGCCAACAAAGCAGATGCCTACATTGTAAGTTAAGTGAGGAAACAACTAAAAAGCATGTTTGTCTTAAGATTGCAAGACCAGGAAACGTACCGCAAACCAAATGAACTCTTTGGTGGCGAAAGGTGCCGCCAGCTCATGACTCTTCAATTTCCTTTCGACATTGGCTTGAACCTTGACAGATACACATAGTTATTATAGGTTAAACACGAACATAATCCTCCAGAAATAGCTTATAGCCTTATACACAGTGGCTCTTATTCTGACCTGATGGTGATACGTTGTGGCAGATTTAAGAAACTCTTTGTAGTAGTGAACAGCCTTCTTTGTGTAAGGCTTCATGGTAGCTCTCACCTTATCAACATGTGGTTTTGTGGCTGTGGCGACTTGATCAACGTATGGCTTGCTAAACTTTTTAGCCTCCTGGAGAGATCATAGACACATTAAGCGGATAATGTCATCAGTTGATGGAGTTGAAAGATTATATTTACCATGTAATACTTTTTAGCTATATAAATAAAAGTACACTTCACCTGGTAATAGGGATCTACATGTTCTTGAAACTTGACAATATGGGGAGTAACTGCACTCTTGGAAGCATGGTAAGCCTCTTTCGCTTTGGTAGATAGTGTTTGTACGTGTGGCTCAACATGCGTTTTGACTGTCTCTTTTATCGCTGGAATATATTTCTGCAAATAGAGTTTCATAAGCACAACAATAAGAGCCTCAAATGAGTGAAAAATTACATTGTCTTTAATCTGCTTACAGTTTTAACATTAACCATGTGCGGTTCAGCCCACTTTTCAGCTTGTGTTACCTGATAAATAATCAAACTTAATAAGGGATAACTTTGCTCATTAGACCTCTACCGCCACATAACTGGATAATACAAAATACCTTTTGAGTTACTTTCTCCATAACCGGTTTCCCATGGGAATCCCAATGTGTCCCAGCAACAGTCTAAGTTGAGGTATTGCTCATGTAAGTTCATTGAGAAAAGTCGTAAAGACAAACCGTATTAGTCTAACCTTGAAATGAATCCAGTGTACAGCAAGCCAATGGGGAAGCCACGAACCATGAACCTGGTCAAATAAACAAATTTTTTTAAAACCAATTTGCCTCAAACAAGGAAAAATCTCATAGTTTTATCAGGAGAACTCATACCTCTTGGAGCTCCCTAGCCTTTGTGGCTGCTTCATGCCTCATACGCAACATTTCTTCCTATAATTTTTATATTCATATGAGTGAAAAGTGAAGGCAGAAACCGAAAGTGTTGGGGAACTTAAAAAGTCAAATCTAATAGCATCATCATACCTCAGATATCTTAAGAGCACGCTCAAGTTTTCGTATTTTGCCCTTCTGCTCTTCCTTTGTATTGTGAAGCTGCAACACTTTCTTGTTAATATTGGCATAAAACCAAAACGCACATATATATATCTATATATCAACCAACTTGAATACAACTCCAAATATCTAAATTCAAATCAAACACAAGTAGGGAAGTGCAACACTCCAAATAAAAGACCATAAGAACAAGCCTTATAGCAAATAATGGAGAGTGGTTACTTAAAGCTGACGGTGAATATAAATGTTGGCTTAAACCTTACCAAAGTCCAGCTAAAGGTGAAACAAGGTCGATCAATTAGAGAAAAAATAGATCACTTTGTTAGCACTACTACCAGCTAAGCTATTCAAATGATTTGAAACGGGAAAAAAGGATAATAATGTGCCTAAGAGAAAATAAAGCAAGGGAAGTAAAGAGCATATACTTTCTCCAGTCTCGAATTCAATTCATTAATCTTTTTCTCAGCTTCATTAGTCCGAGCTTCTATTGATTCTTTCTCCTTATTCTTTTGCTCCAGAAAGTTTCCAAGTACCTCAACCTGAATGCAGCAGTACATGAAGTTTGCAAAATAAAAGATGATTCCTCAAATATAAAGATCACACCTGCTTCTCTAGTTCAGTAGCTCGTGCTTTAGCTTTTTCCAACCGTTGCACAGAATCTGATGAACCCTTTTTCTGGAAACAAGTGAAAGAAAAAAGAAAAAAGAAAAAAAAAAATCTAAGGAAGACTCCAAACTGAAAGCAAGATTGTTCTGAAGATGCTCTCATACAACACTTGGAAGAAAAAAAAAAGGAAGAGAGTGAAGATGCAGACATGTTACCCTTAGTGAAGAAAGCTGAGTCTCCAAGGAAGAAAGCTTGTCCTGTCTCTCATGGAGAAGCTTATCCTTGTCTGCTACTAACTCATCTCTCCCTTTAACTTCTCTACTTTTCTCATGAATTTGGGATTCTTCAACCAAGACAACAAAAACAAAGCTACAAGCTTCAGTCTAAGCCTCAAATTATTATTATATATTTTTATTGAAAGTAAAATAATCTTCAACAAAAGCTAACAAACCTAGGGCACGAATCTTTGCATGAAGCTGATCTAACTGAATCTCAGAAGCGGAGACGGATTCAGCGGATGTAGGTTCTTCACCGGCATCGGAAAAGACAACGGTGGTGAAAACGAAGGCGAGAAGTAGAAACCAAGCCACGAGCTTCGCGGCAGCCATGTCTGATGAAACCCGAGAGTGTGAGTAAATGATGATCGCTGGGGAATTAACTTAACAAAGAGAATTTTTCTTTCTTTTTTTTGTTGGGTTGATGAGGAGGAAGAGAATGTGAAATGTGATTTCGTGGTTAACACGTGGCAACTTTTCAAGATAACTTACCTCTGAAGGTAAAGGGTATATTACCAGTGTAAAGACACTATGATCTCATAAATTATTATATTCCTATATTGCAAACCTTACTAATATTTAAATCAGTTTTGTCTTTTTGAAAAGTCATGAACATATGTACTTTATTATAGGAATTTAAAAGATTTTATATCGTGACATGTAAATGAAAAAAAAATTATTCAAGTAGATTTTAGAAAAGGAACATGTGATAAATATGTTATACAAAATTACAAATGTTATTTTGAGTTTGAAAATAGAAACTGATAATGTTGTTGGGTTGCAGCTGCGAACGTGTAAGTTCACACGGCTCAAGAATTTTGGGTAGTTGCCAGTTAGTACAGTACTACATGAGTAAATGAAATATAATTGGGCCGTAAAGATAAATTAATGGGCTTTATCTTTTATTTTGTCAAACTTGGATAATAATGTCACAACTACTTATCAGCGACTTTTAACTTAAAACTAAAAGTAACACAACAAACCAAACAAAACCAACCCATCCTGATAAAACTTAAAATCATTCACAAAGGCAAAGCTTGGTTTACTTATTAACTTTGTAAAAAATCACATTTCTACCATTTAGCTGATAGAAAAGGTATTATATAAACGATAGAGAGTTAATTTACTGATCGTGAATCCAATTGGTGTTGAAATTACAAGCTCATCAACTTTAAGACAAGATTCTTATAAAATTAACAGATTTGACCCAGTTATTACCATCAGCTTATGTACTTTGTTCACTTTAGATTTTATAATAATTATTTTAAAATTCTCAGTCAATTAGAGTAAACTAATGGTTAGGGGCTGGATATATCTTATTTGTTATTTTGGTAAAAAATATTTTAAAGCTCATTTTAGTAGTGTATTAGATTTGCATTTGTAAAGTAATATGTGTGTTAATGTTTTTTGCTTTTCAAAAATGATTTGCGTCAGGAGGTGATTGTTGTATGTAACTCGATACAAAATTAAATGTCTCAATTGTGTGCTTCTGAAGCTATTTTATAGTATACTGGGTTGTGGTCTACACTACACGCGGATTATTAGTCTGTAAATTTTGAAAATGAAAGAATGAAAACTTAAATTAAGGAATCAATCTGTAGTACAAAATGTTTTAGAGTTTGTTATATTGCAACATGAATACATTAACTATTTTATTGAAATAATTTTGAATGTTGTTTAGCTTATATTATAATGTGTTTTTTTATGTTAGCTTTCCAATAAGTTTGCACTAAATCAATTTAATTTTATATAAATAATTATGTTGTTTGTTTACTACTTTATATTAATTTTATTTTATTTTATATACATGATTCTTTGAAAATAATACATTAAAAATTTTACATTCTATAAAACATTTTTTGTTATTTAAGATTTATATAACTTTTAAAATAGTTATTATATATATCTTTATATATATATATATATCATGTTAATACTTTTATATTAAAATATTATACATGTTAATTTTAAATTTGATTTTAACCCTTTATATGTATAATAAGATGGATGTTTGTGACTAACATAGTTTTTCTTTTCTATTTTGATCAACAATTGATTGCATGCGTGATTTATATATATTAACTTATTAACATAAGTGTATTAATTTTTGTATAATAGATGAGACGAGAGTTCTTTAAAAGGTCTCGAACCCGATATTCGACCCAACACCCTACAAACCTTTTAAAGAACTCTCGTCTCATCTTATAATTGCAGTACCCACTCCACACCATTGGTATGTTCATCACTTTTTATAATTGTAAGCCCCGTTAAAATAACAAAAAAATATTGTGCTATCTTCTAACTTTCATATTTTATTGTTGAATAATCACTCAGTATTAATCATATAACAATCATGAAGGTCGTTACCGAATATGGCACGTATAGAAGAAGATCCGGAATACAATTTGCCAGCTGGTTTTAACAAATTGATTAGCTAATGAATTTCTTGATTATTCATTAGTTTCAATCATTTGGGTTGTTGTAAATGGTGTGGTTACTCAAACTATCGTTAAATATCCTTTTCTATAGAATTCGTGAAGCAATATATATCACAAACGTCTTCATTTTATTCAAACCCTTATAAAAATTGTTTCAAGTTATCTAAAAACTCTCTTTACTATTGAATTTGCTAATACATTGGCTTGTTGCAGAAATAAAACAAAAAAAAATCAATTTTTTTTCAAATTTTTTTTTTTTTTTACAAAAAATAATCAAACATAATTATATTTTTAAACCACGCGGATAGGGTCGAATGGTAAGACGAACTTTTGGAAAACTAAAAAACTCTAATTTAAAATATACTCCTCAAATGAATTACATATGTGTGATTACACATATATGAAATCATATTTTATATATGATTTGAATATTAAAGAGTCCATTCGTGGTTGCATCTTTTGTTGAAAATTAGTAGAGTTATAGGCTATAAAAATTATAGATATCAGCAAAGATAATAGAAAGTTCAATGTAATGTGTTCTTCTCCTTTTTGAAGCTGACTTGCTAAATGTTAAGAAAATAAAAAATAGTATCATTCGACCAAATAAACTATCTTAAGAAACTTTTTATACTTGTTATACACACAATCACATGCAACGTAACCACAATAACGTGTATTCCCGACAAGAACAGTTACCGTATTGTACGGGACATAAGATTTTTTTTTTAATTACAAAATAATCTTATGGAGTTGAAATATAATAAGTAGTTTGTTTCATGTAAATTATTTTCAAAGTCTAATGCAAAAAGTAATCTAATAATATAATTTTTTAATAAAATGGTAAAATAAAATTAAAAGTGTGATTTGTTATTGTTTTTTCTGTTTTTAATTAAATATTATAAAAATATTTTTTTAAATACTTGTATATACTTGTAGGCAAAACTACTTATAATTAGAAATAGAGGGAGTACTTATTACATTACCTTTAATATAGCGTCATGTTAACTTGTTAAGTGCTTCCCCACTAATTAACCACCGGCACATGCATACATCACCACCGTCTGAACTTTAATTTCGAAAACACTTTCTTGAATATTTTTAATGTTCAAATAATAAAGCAGAACACTTCAAATTTATTTTTCTTGCACAAAAAAAATAATTAGTAATAAACCAGTTTAATCAAAAGAAATTAGTGACTAAGCTTCATCGTTTACATTTTAATATTTACACGTTGCTGATTCTCGGTAACATATCTCTCTCTATTTAAAATGTATTATATTTTAAGAGAAATATGATATTTAAAAATGTATGGTGTTTTAAAATATAAAATTTCATAACTGTGAAATTATATGATATATATCCTCTCTATTTGATTTTTTTGAAACTGTGTAATTAATTGTATTTCACAACTGTTCATAAGTAATAGTTTAATAATAATCCGCGCTAGAAGTAAAATTTATATATTATTATATTATATTCATGCTTTTAAGAATAATACTCCTAAACACTATTTTTATATTATTTTAATTGATATTTAAAGTTCCTACAGAAATATTAGGAAAATATAAATTTTTATATAATTTATCTTGATTATATAAATTAATATTAAGTAAATTAATTTGATAAATAAAAATATAGTATTTTATAATTAGTTATAAATTTTAAAAAATACTAAATTTTATCTAGAATTTTAAAAACATCATTTATTATAAAATAAAATTTTTTAAACACTATTTAAAGTGATATGGAGAAGTATTTCATTCTCATCTTTTTGCTTTACTCGAGTACAAAGTTTGACTAATTGGCTCAGTTAACAGCTAACATAGTATCATGAAAAATCTTACAGTTTTATCTCAACAATCTTCATTCTTTGTAGTCATATCCAAAAGAGAAGCAACACGGTTTAGGAAAAGTTTGCAAAACTTTTAAAAGCATTGTCTACAAAAAAAAATTAGAAGCAATTGTTTTTAACAGCTTGAAGATATTTTTTAAAACATTTTTTTTTTTAAAATCCAAAAGTCATCTTTCAGCAAAAAAAAAGTTTCTAAAATTCAACCGCAGCTTTTATTGTACTTGTCTCTTGTATTTATTAGGTCGAGCTTCTTGTTGTTGGTAAGAAAAATTAAATGCATTTCATTCAAAATATTTGTCGTTGAAACTAATTATGTCATGCTTTCTTTTTCTTTTTAGCTGAAGAATCATCATCTTGTTGTACTCATACATCATACATGCATAACATACATAATATGATACCAAGATCAAAATTATGTAGATATATGTTTTTTAGCAAACTACCAGAATTTCATTAAAACTTAAAACCGAGTTAGCCTCTAGCTACAGAGAAAGAGTTTAAGAGGCCTGGAGCTGATTTAGTTACAAGATCAGCAGAGCCATTACACACATGAGGAAAGAAGTGAAATAAGATTACATCAAAGAACAAACTGAAGTGATATTTACCGAACAAGATGCCAAACAGTTCTAGTCTTGATTCTTTAACCCTTACAATGTTGATGAGGACTTGGGAATCTGATAGAACTATCAACTATCAGACGTACATAACATACATACTTCAAACCCAATTCAAAAAAAAAACTAAGTATATATATATAAAACAACCACAAGAGAAATCAATGAAAACATCATGTAATTGAATAGAATATGAAAAATGGTTCAAAAATCTTCTCCAGTTCAAAGTTTGGAATAAAAATCGCCTTTGTTAGCATACAAAACGAAAAATATCCTCTTGAACTTAGAAAAATAGTTTTTTTACCCTAAAACATAAGTATGAGTATTAAATAAGTATCCAAGTCGAGCCTTGTCTTTTTTGAGCCTTGTCTTTTTTGGTGTATGGACAGGGGCGGATCTAGAAACATTTTTCGTCGGGGACACAATGCTAAAAACAACAAAAATTAAACTAGATTGGGGGCACCTTTTGATTTTTTTCCATAATTGTAAAATAGTTAAGTGGAAAAACTTAAATTATTTAAGCAAAATAAAAAAGAGTAGGGGGCACAGGACCCCATACCCATGCACCTGCGCCGCCACTGTGTATGGGGATCATGTTTAAGGATTTATTCTGCATCGTGCATGAGATCTACTGATCTTGAAGTATGGATCGGTTGATCTCGTGCGATGTATCAATCTCTTATATTTTTATTCTTCTGGCTGCTAAATTAGCAGGTGTTTATGAAAATAGTCATGCTTTTTGATCCAACCGTTCAAACTACCAAATAAAAGCTAACTCATGTGGCTATATTGTATCAAAATTTATTTACTTTTGAATGAATATTTATCAAAATTTAGCTCGGTACAATGATGGAAAGTCTATTCACCAATGCCAAAATTGTAAGGCTTTAACACGATCCGTCATTCTAAATATCCATTTCTGATCCAAATTGCTTTTTCTTTCCAAAGCAACCTAGAACCTAACAAAACACTACAGAAAAACAAAAAGACTCCAACATGACTGTTATACATAAAATACCGAAATCAGAACCTACAGTAAAAATTGATAAAAGTATAATATTCCTTAAACATTATTTATGAATTGTTTTTTTTTTAAATTACTTATGTGCCATCATCATATTCATTTCTAAAAATAAGATTACATGACTTAATAAAAATATGACATGGCTTAGTAATAATATGACAATTTTCTTTTTATTATGACATTAATTTTTATTTATGAAGTTTACATTTTTATAAGATTCTTAAAATATAACAATAACTTATATGAATTACCATTATTAAAAAAACTAAACTAATAATCATATTATAAATATATATAATTTTACATCAATTTGGAATTAAAATTATTTTTATAGATATTTATACTTTTGTCATAGATAATTAAAATTTTGAATTATACTTTGAATCGATTTGAAAATAACTAATCAAAATTTCAAATTATTAATATATTCATATATAATTGCTATAAAATATGTTTGTTTAGCAAATGACAATCGATTTATTGAGTTAATTAGTAAATTACTTTTGTTACTCAAATGTTTTTTAAAACTAAAATCATTAAGTAATAAATTTAATTTAAAATAAAAGTTAACTAAATCTAAAAACATAAATAAAAATTATCAAACCATATAGAAAATAATTTACAAATAATTATTATATGTTTTTATACTCGTAAAAAATAAAGTATAGATTAAAATTTGAAGTTTGAAAAATAATTATAATTTTTAGGAAATTATTATCATTGCACATATCAAAAGAAACCTCTTAATATCAATATGCGCAAAAGAAACCTCATAGTATCAAGTATATAAGAAGGCACGGCACCACTGTTAAAGTTCAAACTTTTTTTTCAACAAGGTTAAGATAAATAATGATAACCCTCAAGATGATTAACTCAATAGTTTTAACTTTAAAATACAGAAAGATAATCAACCTTTTAATTCTGCAATAAATTAAATCAGAAGTCGAAGGTCACCCACCTCTATATATCCCTCATCACTACACACGTAGAAAGAGAAACAAACACCAAACCATCACATAAAACAAAGCAGAGCACCTAACCCACTTTGTGTTTTCGGCCTTCTGTCTCCGCCATGGAAGCTAAGAAGTCCAACAAGATCAGAGAGATCGTTAAGCTTCAACAGATCCTCAAGAAATGGCGGAAACAAGCACATGCATCAAAAACAGCCAACAACAAGGAAGACAACAATAGCAATGGCGGTGGAAGCAAGAGCATCAAGTTTCTGAAGAGGACACTATCATTTACAGATGCAACAGCTGTGCCTAAAGGGTATCTAGCTGTCTCGGTCGGCTTAGAGAAGAAGAGGTACACAATACCAACAGAATACCTTAGCCACCAAGCTTTCCATGTTCTTCTGCGTGAAGCAGAAGAAGAGTTTGGGTTTCAACAAGCCGGTGTCTTGAGGATCCCTTGTGAAGTTGCTGTTTTCGAGAGCATGTTGAAGATAATGGATGAGAAAAGCGAAGGATACCTGGCGACGACAACAACAACAGCTAAACAGGATTGTAAATTCAATACAGCAGCAGATGACAAGACCAGATTTGGGCATCCATCTGGTTGCCCTCGGACTCCTTCACACCAACCTCACAGCCCAATGTGCAGATAGTTTCCTTCATTGATGCTTTGCTTCTGTGTCTTCTTCCTCTCTTGTTGACTTGAGCCATTCTGCTTATTTCCATCTTCCCACTTTTTCTCTAGGGATTTGGATTTGTGTGCTTATAACTTCTGAGAGGTTTTTCAATTCTGCTTATTTCCATGTACAAACGAATCATTGTAACTGAAATGAGAACCTCTCTTCCTGGAGACTCTTTGTTTTTTCTCTACTCTGTTTTCATTTTTGGTGTAATTTCTCAGAAGAACCCACAGGCCATTGATATAACCATCTATTCTGATGATATAGCAGTAATCTCGTGCACAAAAACTAATCAAACACTGTATAAAGTGAATCAAGCAAAAACAACATCTATGCTTTTTTATACACAAAGATTTTAACCATAAGTAATCCAGTCGACTGCATTTGCAACGCAAATCAGTAGAAACATGTCATGCAAGCCAGTTCATGACACAACCTTCATGATCTCAGCAGATAGAACCTAAGGAATCTGGAGGAGATCAAGCATCTGCATTATGTCTTTTTAACTCTAAGCAGAAATCAAATTCATAAGATTCCAAAACGCTATCTTGATTAAGAAATAAGAAGAGACAAAAAAAGGGAATGGTTCATGTTTCTGCAGTTTGCGTTCTTTCCGGAACAACCATGTGAATAGAAGTTGCAATTATGTCATAAGTAATCATAGATTAAAAAGCAATAGATTAATCAGTATTCATAATCATACTAAAAATCAATAAAATAATATAATAAAAATAATTATTACGGAACTGTACTATTAATCACCAACTGGAATGTGGTTGTTAAACTATTAAGTATAAATGAAAAGGGTACGGTATCCTAAGCTAGTCTTACGGAGAATATAATAAGGATACTTAGTAATATAATAAGGTAAATAACAGAATCACATGAACATTCTTATGTAGACTAAGTAGCTCCATTATTGTGTTCACATGCATATATACCTTCCATCTCGAAAGAGTACGGCAAATCAAAAGGATTGATTTGACTATCCCATTAACCAATCAGGTATTCAAGAAACGTTCCATGGAATCATATGTAAACTAATGATTGTCAAAGTCAAAACATAAACATGGAGATTTCGAGATCCGATAATTCAGAAAAGGGCACATGACAAATGTATCTGACATGTAACACCATCAGAACTCTAAACTATATTAGCATAATACATGTGTGCGCTGATCTCCTGAACATGATGGACAAGATAATGAAATAAGATACTTGGAGAAAGAATAGATGCAGATTCTATAAAAAAAAGACAGCAAGATCAAGAAACAGATTAACAAGAACAAACCATATGCCTTGGAATCATAAAAAAACGTTGATAGTTTCCAAGCTAACCGACAAAGTAATCCCACTTTTCAAGGTATTGTAACTACAGAGACATATTGAAGACAAAAAAAAATCAACAGGGAAAGGTTAAGAAATCAGCTTCACACATGAACATAAAGATGAGTGAATAAAGGCAATGCCGTCACTTATCAGATTACTGTTTAACAGTTACAAATGTGGTTATACATATGGCAAAACTGGACATTTGAGCTTGGCGAGTAAGAATAAGAAGAAGTTATACAACACAACAGATGGAATAGTTACAGATTCTATAATAAAAATATACAGCAAGATCCCTTGGTTGAAGTTATATTACATCAATGAATGCATATAAAATATCTACTGAAGACAAAAATCAACAGGGAAAGGTTCAAAACTGAACATAAAGATAACTGAAGAAGGCAATTCAATCACTTATCAGATTAATGTTGTAACAATTACAAAATGTGCTTATACATAAAGCTAAATTGGATATTTGAGCTTGGGGGAGTTATATATATATAACAAGAAATGGGAAAAGGAAAGGAACCTGAAAATGAAACTCAAATGGGTCACTGAAGGAGAGAGCTTAGAACAAAAGCTCGTCGCCATCTTCTGGATTAGGAAACGTGACACACTTGAACACTTTACACCTTTTACATAACACATATCCCACCTGTTAACCACAGCTTCATTAATCAGACTCATGTCACCAAAAGCATGAGACGAAACAAGTTAGGGGTTTTGTAATGGAACACTTACAGCTCTACAAGTTGGACAGCGACGATAGATTCTCTTGTTCTCAGATTTGACATTAGTTTTCTGCCCTTTACAGAAATCGCAGAGCAACCATCCTTTCCCGTTACAGTCCTCACAGAGAATCACAGCCTCCTCCTCTTCTTCGCCTCCCTTCACGAACAAATCAATCACTCAATCAAATGTCAGATCATAGCATCAAGTCGTAAGTTGGTACCTGCGACTGCTCGAGCTGGCGTTCTTGTTGCTGAAGCGGAGCGCATCGAAATGGCTTATACAGAGAACGGTGTTGTCGACGCCACGAGCATGAATCAGGCGAAAGCGCCGATGATGATGATGATGATGGCGTGAAGCGTAAATAAGGAGGCTGTAACGTTATCCAAGTCGCCATTTTGCTTATCTTCCAACTTCCGTGGCCGTTGGTTGATTCTCTCAACACAAGTTCCGGGTGCAGCTATTAATGGGCCGATAATGGGTCAAGCCAAGGCCCATTATTAGCTCTTCAACTGATCAATTCGATCCATCTGATGAGTTGTGATTTTGTATAAACGGAATTGTGCATAAGACGACCTGCAGCTAATATACAAGAAAATATTACACTTACACATACTTTTTCTTTCTTCTATATCACTTTCACATACTTTCAGCATGTAAAGTACTTTCGAGTGGTCTTTTGTCTATATTGCCCCCTAACTAAAAAAAGTTATCTCACGAGTTAGTTACATATTCTTTTAGTTACACATTTTTTATACTATTAAAATTAATCCAAAAAAATTGTAACTTGTTCTTTTTTTTTGTCCCGTCACCATCTTATCTCTCTCTTTTATTTTTTCTCAGTTCCTTTATCCAAACACTAGATTGAGTTCTTCTTCTCCATCGTGATTCAACGCGTACTCCTTCGCATCTCGCGAAATGTTTTCAGTTATGCTTTTCCTACTCGATATATTGATTCCTTCTTCTCTTAGTTGATTATTCTATACTATATTCTTCTCTTTCTTCGCTCTGTCGACTACAGAACAAGCCAAACAATACATTTGTAGAAATTTAACCACATAGTTTATACAGTAAGTAAATTTCCAGAAATTTAACAACAGAAAACTAACCACAATAATAATTAAATCCAAAAGAGAAAAACACTTGAGCTATGACACAAAGTCGTAACAAACAAAACAAAAAACAGAATCAACGACATATAAATAGAAACGACTATAAAACAAAAACAAAAAAATTGACCATGGTTACACTGACCACGAATATAGTTGACCACGAATGCACTTGACCACGTGGTTTATACAGTAAGTGAATTTCCAGAGATTTGACCACAGAAAACTAACCATAGTAATAAGTAAATCCAAAAGAAAAAACACTTGAAATATGACACAAAGTCGTAACAAACAAAACAAAATAACAGAATCGACGACCTATAAACAGAATCGACCACAAAACAAACAAGCTGACCACAGTTACACTGACCACGAATACAGTTCAGGCTCAATATCTTCAAAAAAACACAAGATATGATAAACAATAGTTATGAACAGGCTCAATGAAAATCTGTTAATGTGATTTCAACAGTTCTGAATCTAACCGAAATAGACAGGGGGTTGCATGTTCTGTTGTTTCCGGAGGCACCTAAGGTGATGTCGACGACCATTAAAGAAAAAGGAGAAAAAGAAGACTCTTTAAGCAAAATCGTACTTGTTAATTATGAGCCATCAAATGAGTTTTAAAATAGCTTAATCTAACGGTCATCAATTTGTCCCACTGTTCAATAAACCTACCGATTTATTGCAACTAAAAAGGCAAAAGAGTGGTTACTTCTTTCTGTTTGCAGTGACCAGAATTTTGCATCTCATCCACAAGAAGGACATTAAGATCAACCCGCTACGTTGGTGAAGGCCCAAAAATACACCTTCACTTAAAAGTACCTCAACATGCAATAGACCCAATGGAAAGTAACCCATAGTGTAACTCTCTCATTATACAATGGCAAGGACAAAAAAATTATAATCGGTTATCACCTTGCGGGTTTGGACCATGAAAGATGCAAGCAAGAGCTCAAGTCTTTCGCCTGATGAAGTCTGCATCAACATATACCAAGCTGTTACTTTTCCTTTAGATAAATATCTAAGCTAACAAAATGTCTCTTGATGATGTGTTGTAGTCATTGCCTCAAGTTTGTAATTAACAAAATCAAATGAATATCTTTGTTTTAGTTCTCATTTGGTCACAAAGCAAAACACTCTTCACTCGAGACCTTCTCCTCTATCTTCTTTAAGGTGGCGAGTTGATCAACCAGAGCCTGATAACATATTAGTTTTGCTCTTCGCAACCAAGAAATTTATTAGCCCTTCTAACACACACACTCAAATAATCGAAGATCTAACATATAGGCATGTGTATTGACCATACAACACAATACAGAAGAGTCTTATTCCTTAACACAAGTGCTACTATATCTTACGTATTGTATTCATGAAGAAGAATCATAATCCTTCCAATAATACCAATAATATATCAACCCAATTCCAGCGTTTTCCATTTCAAGAAGAAACAATACCGAATCTCATCAACCGACTCAAATCATGTCTCAGATTCCGGAAACTTCAACTCTTGTGCAAACTCTTTAGTCATCTCCAAGAAACCTTCCATATGAACTTGCTTCCATTCCTTTTTAAAAGCAGAACATACATACATCAGCAAATCATGATCCAGAGAACCATAATGTTATGAACAAGCTTAGACATGCTGACCTCGAAATCCCATGAACCGTAGAGATCAAGATCATCTTTGTTGGCCCAAATGTATGTCTTTGTTTCCAGTTTCTCTGAGCTATCCTGTTGGATTAAAAGGCGGAAACAAACCTAAATCATGGTTCTGCAAATCTTATACTAAACCAGAGCTTTATATATAAAGTAATATGAAAACTCGACACTACTCACTGTCAGTAAAACATGGACGTTGTCTCTTTGATACTCGATATCTTCAAACTCATCTAAAATGTAAAGTTCATCATCTGTGATCCCAAACAGTACCTGCAATTCAAAAACTACTCAAATCTCTGCTAGAAATGATTCTATCTTAGATTCGAACCTTGCCAGAGACTTTATCGGCTTGAGCAGGTAGAATCGCGGGGTAAACACGTCCTTTGATGCTGAATCTATGGCTGCGAAATCACTCTCAGTTTCAATTCCATTTCAACAGTTAATAGAGAGAGAGATAAAAGGGATCGTACAAATCAGGGAGGATAGCGGAGGCTGTGGAAGGGACACGGTTGAGAAGCAGACGAACGACGTCGTCCGCCATGAGGCTGCCGTAGACGAACACACTGTGCATTGCCACAGTACCACCACTCATCGCTCACTTTGATCCAGAGAGCCTTTTCGATTATAGACGATTGCGTACGTAATCAATGAATAGTGTGTTGTTCGTTTGGTTTGGTTAAGAGATGGGCTGATGATACTACTAGTTGGGCCGGGTTATAATATTATGGGTAAAGATTTCGGATAGAACGGAAAAAAACGACTCTGCTGGGGATCGGATAGAACGGAAAAAAACGACTCTGCTGGGGATCGAACCCAGAATCTCTGGTTTCGTAGACCAGCGCCTTATCCATTGGGCCACAGAGTCTTTTGTGATTACTAATAGTACAGGTATTATATATAAAATCCTATTAAATATACGAGCAAGTACAAACACATATACCGAAGTAACCGAACTTTTAGAAATAACTAAAACTAACAGTAAACTACAGCTTTTGAGCCTATAAAACAATAAATTAAAATTTTTAATCTATTCTATTAAAACAGGATCATATATTTTGGAGCCATAAACATTTTAGTAAGAGTTTTCATAATTAGAAAAAAAAAAAATTGGAAACATTTACCTATGTATATTATTTCTTATAATTTTGGGGGTCTAAGGATGATATGCTCGAGAAAGAGTATGGCTTAAGCTTAGTGTGCAAGAGCACTCGCGAGGTTGGAACGTATCATTGGTGGAACATCACTCAAATGCAAAAACCAACTGTGTGAGAGTTCACATCACAGTCATGGAGAATGATGGCTGCCTCAAATACCAATAATGCATTCCGTATTGGTGAGAAAATGCTCCATATTAAGAACTGAATCGTGTTAGTGGGATGTTGTACTCTCAAAAAATGAATGCTCCATTGTTTCAGAAGTTTTAGTTTGTGCCACCTATGAAAGGTGGTCACATCACATAGCTACCTTCTCTTGGAGGCTCAGGCTCCATCTACTCTCAGAGTAGGAACAAATCACTATACAAGTTTGAAACATAATGTGTATGTGTAGTCCGCTTTGATTCAATGTAGAAGTTGTATAGTGACAAAATATTCTTAATTTGCAGGTACGATTAAAATGTAAAGCAATAAAGGAACCATACATGATCTAACTAGGTAGCCGTTCAAATAAAAAAGAGATCTAACTAGGTCTTGATCGGCACTTTCAGTCTTTCCTAACCCTGGACTAAGATAAAATGATTAGATAACTAAAAAAGAAACTTCCTAAACAAGTTATCGTTTTTTTTTTTTGGTAAAATGGTAGGAAATTTCAGTTAATAGGAAAGAGAGGCGGAGAAGAAGGGGAAGCGTTCACAGAGAGAGAGGAACAAAACACAACAAGATTTTTTATAGAAACTCTCTTTCTCTTCGTCCCCTTATTTCGCATTTCTACAAAAAAAAAAAAAAAAAAATGAAAAATAACTCACCAGGTTTCAGAGAAGAAGAGACAAACCCAAAAAATTAAGACAAAAAACCAACTTAAAGGAACATTATTTTTGAATCAAAACATCATCATTTTCAGACCACAACAACGTCTCTTAAACATCATCATCTTAAGACCATAACAACGTGTTTCTCTCTGTCTCTCTTTCGATTCTTGTTCTGAATCTTGATAATCTTGAAGGAGGGCTACAAAAAGATGTGGCTGGCGAAGAACAATAGCGTAGGAATCAAGGAAGGAGGATCGACTGGAGTTGTGGCTGTTGCAATAGACAAAGACAAAAGTAGCCAACACGCTCTTAAATGGGCCGTTGATCATTTATTACAGAGAGGCCAATCTGTTATTCTTGTCCATGTCAAACTTCGACCTTCTCCTTTAAACAACACCTCTTCTCTTCATGCTTCCTCTTCAAGTAAACAAATAAACCCTTTCTCTGTTTTCCTCTGTTCATTTTTTTTGTTCCTCTCTGTTTCTGATGGTTTTGTGTTTTTGTTTCAGAGCTGACCCAAGAGTCTTCATTAGTATGCAGAGATCCAGAAGGCGTTTCCAAGGAGATATTCCTTCCTTTCCGTTGCTTCTGCACACGCAAAGATGTGAGTTTCTTGTTTTAGATTCTTCTTCTTTTGTGTTTGTGTCTTTTCTTCTTGTAAGCTAATGAAGAATTGTCTTAGATACAATGCCAAGATGTGTTGCTTGAGGAGTACGATGTAGCCAAAGCATTAGTCGAATATGCAAACCAAGCCGCCATTGAGGTTTTGGTGGTTGGTTCCTCCAACAAAGGTGGCTTCCTCAGGTTCAACAAACCTACAGATATTCCTGTTGCCATAACCAAAACCGCTCCTGATTTCTGCACGGTTTATGTCATATCCAAAGGAAAGATTTCAACAATGAGATCAGCTTCTCGTTCTGCACCCACTAGTGCTCCTCTACGCAGCAGTCCCATTCAAGCACCTAGCTTAAGGCCACCTCAACCTGTGCCATCTACTTCCAATAACATGCGAGGTTTGCTGATCTTCTTTCCTGCTTCTTTCACTTGTTGATTTCACCTTATTAACTTTATCTACCTTCCTTTCTGCAGCTGAGAGACAGTCTTTTGAGTTACAACGCCGGTCCATGGAGGATCGCAGGTCTGTGGAGGATCAATCAGACTCATTCAGGTAACATTTCTCTTGTGTTTTCATTTTATACATTCATCTTGAAAACTCACAGAACTGAAACTCCATTGGTTGGAAACAGATCTCCTTTTACTAGAAGAGGCTATGGGAGATCATATGGGGACCTATCTGTTCCGGAATCAGACATATCCTTTGTCAGTTCTGGTAGACCGAGCATTGACCGTATCTTTCCTAATCTAAATGACATTAATGATCCAAACCGAACTCCTCCTAGGCTGTCTAATTTCTCTGATTTGGACTATGGTCCTAACTTTGAATCCTCCAACTACGGAAGGAGATCAGTGGATGTAAACTCACCTACTGATCTCTCATCTGGTTCTTTTGAGAGTGAAAGGTTTTCATCAGCGTCAGCACTGGTAAGACCGCTAGATCATACGTACCTTACAGATCATTTGTTTCATCTATAAAGCGTTATTGAGATTGTGACAATCACAAAAAAAGCAGGATGATGTAGAGTCTGAGATGAGGAGGCTTAAACTGGAGCTGAAGCAGACAATGGAAATGTACAGTACAGCTTGCAAAGAAGCACTTACAGCAAAACAGAAGGTACGGTTTCTACAAACGCAAGTGTTCAGTTCTGTTCCTTAACGTGTTGGTAACCGCAGGCCACCGAGCTTCAGCGTTGGAAGTTAGAAGAAGAGAGGAAACTAGAAGAGGCCAGACTTGCAGAGGAAGCAGCATTGGCCATTGCAGAGAAAGAGAAAGCAAGGTCAAAAGCAGCTATGGAGGCAGCTGAAGCAGCTCAGAGGATAGCTGAACTAGAGTCCAAGAAGAGAGTCAACGCAGAGATGAAAGCTCTAAAGGAGTCTGAGGAGAAAACAAAGGCCCTTACCGCTTTAGCAAACTCTGATGTAAGGTATAGGAAGTATTCCATTGAAGAGATTGAAAGTGCAACAGAGTTTTTCGCAGAGAAGTACAAGATTGGAGAAGGTGGTTATGGACCTGTCTACAAATGTTATCTTGATCATACACCAGTGGCTGTTAAAGTTCTTCGTGCTGATGCAGCTCAAGGAAGATCTCAGTTTCAACAAGAGGTAGAGGTGTTGAGCAGCATTAGGCATCCTAACATGGTTCTACTTCTTGGAGCTTGTCCTGAATGTGGATGTTTAGTCTACGAGTTCATGGCGAACGGGAGCTTAGAAGATCGCCTTTTCAGACTAGGCAACAGCCCGCCTCTCTCGTGGCAGATGAGGTACAGGATCGCTGCAGAGATCGGCACTGGACTCTTGTTCTTGCACCAGGCTAAACCAGAGCCTCTGGTTCACCGTGATCTCAAACCGGGAAACATCTTGCTAGACCGTAACTTCGTCAGCAAGATATCTGATGTTGGTTTAGCAAGATTAGTCCCACCAACGGTTGCAGACACGGTGACACAGTACCGCATGACTTCAACCGCTGGCACGTTCTGTTACATCGACCCAGAGTATCAGCAGACAGGAATGTTGGGTGTGAAGTCTGATATCTACTCGCTCGGTATTATGTTTCTGCAGTTGATAACAGCAAAACCACCAATGGGTTTAACTCATTATGTCGAGAGAGCACTTGAGAAAGGGACTTTGTCGGATTTACTCGATCCAGCTGTTTCTGATTGGCCAGCTGAAGACACTGCTGAGTTTGCCAAGTTAGCACTGAAATGCGCAGAGTTAAGGAGGAAAGACAGACCTGATCTTGCTAAAGTTATATTGCCAGAGCTCAACAGATTAAGAACACTCGCTGATGAATCTCAGCTAGTCTCTCAATAGCCCCGGACAATCTTCAACCGGTAGCCAAACTTCAGTAAAACTGGTGAGAACTTGTGAAAACTGAAAATGACACTGGAATCCATAAATATACTCGGCTTATGTCTAATTATTAAACACACATCTGCAGGAACAGATGAGTAGTGCTTTTATCTCCGAGCCTCTACACACAAGAACAGGCAATCTTACAGGACTGAGATAAAACTTGGAGGTTACAGTTTTTAACTAATGTAGATAAAAATCTTTTTAAATATGTTTATGAAAATGAGAAACTCAAGAACTTGCATGCTCGTAGTATAAGGAGATGCAGTAGAATGTCTTTCCCTTGTAGATAAAGTGCTTCAAAATTGTACAGATCAATCTTGTAATCTAACTTAACCATATATTAAAAGATCACTCAGTCCTTGGTATATAGATTACGCAATTACTAAGTTCTTATTCATCTAAAACATATAATGTAGAGATTGTAAAAAATTAGATGACCAAAAAGATAATTTAGTAGAAATTCAATTCAAAGCAACAAGTAAAGCCGCAAAATCGATATTTAAAGGTCTTTAATGAGAAACAATCGAGAAGAAAACAAGAAGCTACAACTTTTGAATCTCAATTCTCAAACAAGACCAAAAGAATTAATCCCAACCAGCAGCTGGAACTGCTGCTGGGGGTGGCACAGCTGTGTCCCATCCATCTGCAGCTGGAGCAGCTGAAAAGAACAATTTAACATCGACATCAGATTCCTAAAAAAGCAACAGAGAAGCTAAAGCTTATAGATCTTGACAAAACTTACCACTGGCATCATTCCAAGAAGCAGCTGCAGGAGCAGCACTGATTGGCTGCTGAGCATCTCCTGTCCACGAAGCATCAGGAATCTGAGCAGTGGTCCATTCTCCACCGGCAGCTCCATACTCAGGTGCAGGAAGTCCAAAATCTGCCTGAGGAGCAACTTCTTCATCTTCAGATTGCTTAGCCTCTTCGGGCTCTCTGTAAAAGAACAAGTCCACCTGTCCAACACAAAAACATACCAAATGATGAATAAAAATAACAAATTATCTACATCATGTAACCAAGATATAAGGTCCTCTCACCATGATATCCCACTTTTGAGCAGGACGGATGGTTCCACGCATCTGAAGGACCATGCGAGCAAGAAGCCAGAAAAGACAACCAATGCTGTGCTTTCCCTTGTTGTTAGCAGGGATCCCAATGTCGACAAATCTCATGGGAGAGTCTGTGTCACAGAAAGCAATGATTGGGATGTTTCCCAAAGCACCTTCCTTGATTGGCTGCAAACACACACACACAAAGACATTAACATCCCATGACACTTAACTCATCAGTTACATTAGGGAAAAGAACTCATCATAACTTTACCTGATGGTCAGTCCTAGGGTCTGTAAGAATGAGCAACCTAGGCTCACTGAAGGAAGTCTGCATCTGATTGGTGAAAGTACCAGGAGTGTGTCTTCCAGCAATGGCATTAGCACCAGTGTATTGAGCAAACTTGAGAACAGCTCTCTGTCCATAAGGTCTAGCAGATTGAACAATAATGTCTTGTGGGTTCTCAATAGCAACGATGACTCGAGCAGCCATCTGCAACTTCTCCCATGTTTTCCCAAGGTTAAAGATATATATACCTGACAACGAAACATTCTTAGATTAGAAAAAGAATCAGACAGTATCGTAAACAGATGCAACAGTGTTGTGTTCTGTAATAGTAACCACTATAAAACACACAGTAACTACAAGTCTAAATCAGATGTTACAAGACTAAACACTAGCACACTCATCATAACAACACATTACAAAAGGGAGGAAAGATTACCATCGTTGCGTCTCTTGAAGACGTAACGCTCCATCTGGTAATTGCAATTCTTGGTTCCGAGGTGAACCTCAGCGGCACACATCATTCGGATGTCAGATTCCTTCTGGGAGAGCTGCACGTTAGTCGCCATTTTGTTACTCTTCTTCTTCTTCTTCTTCTCCGGGAAGCTACTTTAGATCACGAGCGGCGTCTAAGTCTGAGGATGAGCTATTAACTTCAACGCTAATATGTGGCGACCAGAAACCCTAATTTGTTCAATGCCCCTTTTACCCCTGTGCCACCCCGTAAATAAAATAAAAAGACCGCGGTTAAAAATTTTGTTTTATATTTATTTAATACTGTTTTACTACTAGTCCAAAGTCCAAACTAAATACAAAAAAGAAGTACTCCCTCCGTTTCGCAAAGAGTGTCGTTTTAAGGTTTTATTTTTATTTTATAAAGAGTGTTGTTTTCAATTTTCAATGTAATTTATTACTCCCTCCGTTTCGCAAAGAGTGTCGTTTTGAGGTTTTATTTTTGTTTCATAAAAAGTGTCGTTTTCTTTTTTCAATGCAAAATTTATGAATTTTATTTTCCAATTTAATTTTCTATTGGTTAAAATAGTGTTAGGTGTATGGGAAATGATGTTTTTATATAAAAAATATACAAAATTAAATGTTTTCTTAATCTGTGTACAGAAACTTAAAATGACACTTATTATGAAACAGAGAGAGTAATGTTTTTACCTTGATATTTATTGTAAAATACATTGGTTTTATAAATATTTTTATTTATCTAAAATACTATTGGTTGAATAACTACCACATAAATGTATTTTAATTATTTTCTTAATATGTGTGAAAAGTATCAAAATGACATTCTTTAAGAAACAGAGGGAGTATATTATTTACTCAAACTATATAGTATAACAAATGGATCGGGAAAGATTCATTGAAAGTGTTGAGGACAACGATGATTCAAGGGTAAATGACCGTGAATAACTGTGATGAGATCAAGTGGATCCGTCTGAACCCAGTGTCATGATCAAGTTTATAGTTTCAATATTTTACAATATAATGTGACGGATTTGTTATGATAGAGAATAACATTTAGAATAGGCATACACATATGGGTACTCGTTGGCATTCATATCAGATTTTTCGAATTTTGGTTTTATTTTATAATACCTCATAAGTTCTATTTGAGGCCAATTTTGTATACCCATAAAGTAATCATATATCATTCAGATTCAGGCTATACTGGATCGATTCGGATATACCTGAAATAAAATCTAAAATTTAAAAGCAAAACAAAAGAAATATATAATTATTTATATATAGTTAAGTATTTAATGTACTTATTTAAATTTTAAATACTTATTGTTAGATATTATATCAAAATAAATATAGAATTAAATAATTGAAGTGTATATTTATGTTTCATATATTTATATTGTATATTAATTTGGACATTTGGATCGCTTTCTTCGAATATTTTTTTAGATTTTTTGGTTTTCTGGGTTTTTCGAGTTTGGATATGTTTTGTAACACCTTACAAGACCTATACCCGGGTATCTTTTATATTTCAGACCGAATACGGATTGGATATTTCAGTTCATGTTCGGTTTGGATTTCGGGTTACGGATTTATGCCCAGCCCTAATTTTGAATAACATTTACAATTTCTTATAACCTTTGTTGCACCATTTTCTATACAAACTCAAAAAAAAAAAAATCATGTACAAAGATGTTTGATTTCTCCTTCTTGAGCACACAAGATGATTGCACGACAATGACATAAAGTTATAATAGCGTCTGATACAAAAGAATCCACACCATTCAACTAGTTCATGATCTGAAAATTACAAAAAAAATAGATAGAAGCAATGAACGACATAACGAATTTTATAACTTCTGGACAGCCACAAATATAGTTAGGAAAACTTTCTTTTTAACCTATTGTGAGCTCACATGCTCTTGAATCCCTCGTTGCAATTTCCAATTCCTCAAACACCCGATGTTTGTTCACCATGTCCATGAGTGAGTCAGGAAAGACAGTTGCGATCTCTAATCGCCTCGCGTTTTTCATTATATAAACTGCTACTTCTTTCTCAGCTTCTGTTCCTTCGTACTCTCTCCACTTAAAGGGTTTGAGACGGAACAACAAACATTTGAACACAGCTCGGCTGATTCCAACAAACCTTGACACCTCGCCACGATTCCAGTTGTTCTGTGATAGAAAAAAATACAATGCATTAGGCTAAAACCGTAAAGCAAGACATGTAATTTTCACTTTTAGGATAATGACTGAAAATACAGGCCATTGTACAATACAAAAAGCTTGAGAATTTGAAGTACAAGGGAATATTGGAGCACGTGCATAAGCAATTTTGACCAGTTCTCATTACATCCGTGGAAATTCAAACGCACAAGCTGAAAGAAAATGTTACCAATAGGATTCTGAGCCGCCGGCAAAGTAGTGAACTAGTGATAAAACAAATGTCAGACACGGTTTGCAAGTGTGTTAGAATTATTTAAGAAAAAAAAGAAGCAAATTACCAATCCTTCTATGCTTAGAGAAAGACGTTTGGCGAAGGTAAGAGATTGCCAAGCATTCCCTCGGGTTGCTAAAGTATGTAGACTTGCCTCCACAAGCTTGAGCATTTTACCGATCATATTAACTTCACCAAACTCAGCTACAATATCCAAATGGTTCAAAGAATGGGAATGTATCACAAAGAGACTGTAGTTAGGCCCAGAATCTTGAAATGTATTCCAAACAGTTAAACTCTGAAGGGAAGGTACATCAATGGTGAAAGTCTCGACATTGTCATTGCTACAACTGTGAACAACCAGATTTTTAAGAACAGGGGAGCTGGATATAAGCCTGATGAAAGATGTCAGCATACTTAAAGTTAGAAGGTACAATGTCCTAAGTGATTGTAAGCTAAGACGACAAGGAACATCCAAGAAAATAACCCTATGGAGTTCCAAAGTCTCGAGTGTTTCACATCTAAACAGCTTACTCGGATCTATAAAAGAAGGAGGACAAGCCAAGAAAAGGGCATCCAACCTTTTCGACATCTAAACTATAGTCTCGATACATTTATACTCTTTTGTCTTTAGACACTCAGCTTTGTATTTCATTGTATGTTTTTGATTTAATTATAAAAGGTATTTTAACTAAAATATGTTAATAAAATTATGGATCATTTAATTATAAAAGATATTTTAACTAAAATATTAAACCGTAAAATTTTTTTTGTCAAAGTTATTGATTATCACAATGAATAAAAAATAAAAAAATCATTTATTAATACCTTCCAAATAACATGTTAGTTTTTGTCATATACTAAACTACTCAGAACATTACTAGTATCTAAAAGTAAGAAATTATAAACATTTAAAAGTTGAAAACATACTTAAACGAGAAAGATAAAATAAACGTTATAAAATTTTAGATATCTTTAAGTATAAAAGATATCCTGACCACAACGGTTGGTAAACCGTTAACAACATAAAATTATCGACATCATCCATTCTGATACATCTGGTAAATTAGTTAAAAACATTTACTAATTTTTTCCAAATAATACATATAACATATTAGTTTTGCCGATATATTGTGAGTATCCAAAAACCAGAAAATATAAACATATATTAAAAACAAAAGACAAAAAAATGCTAAAAATTTATAGACCTTTCTATTTGTAAATGGTATTTTGATGACAATGGTAAACAATTAATAACATACAATTGTCAAGATAAAACATTCTGAGACAATATTAAACCACTGACAAAACAATCATGAATTTCCAAATAACACAAAATATGTTAGTTTGTTGTTATAATAAAGTATGTTGGATATAATAGGTTGTTTCCGTACTTCTGTCGTATTAGTATTTAAAAATCAGTAAAATGTATACACATAATAGCTGAAAGACATATTTAATACAAAATACAAAATAATGGTTAGAAAATTATAGACCGTTTTAATTATAAAAGATAACAACGGTGAAATATTGTTAACAACATTCTGAGACAATATTAAACCATTGACAACAAAATATTACTAACGACAACAATGTATTGATAACAACATATTTTTTTGAAATCATCCATTCTGACACAAGGATTAATAGTCAACAAAATATTACTAATACTTTTCAAATATCACAAACAACTTCTTAGTCTTATCGCTATATTAAAATACGCTGAATATTACTCTAAAAATAAAATTAGAAACAAAAAATCTTAAAGCATATTTAAAACAAACGACAAAAATAATCATTTTAAAGTTATCAACTAATTTTATTATAAAATCTGTATTCGAAAACAACAATAAACCGTTAACAACATAAAATTGTGAAGATCATCCATTCTAAAACAATGGTAAACCACTATCATAACATTTATTAATGCTTTCCAAATAATAAATTATTTTTTTCAAAATACTAAAATATGATCAATATTGCAAAGATCTAAAAATCAGTAAAAATAGATACACTTAAAATCTGAAAACATACTTATAAAGCACAAGAAAAATAATTGTTATAAATTTATGGACATTTTAATTATAAAATATAATTTAACGAAAACAGTAGTGTTAATAATATAAAGTTATTGAATCATCCATTCTGACTCAATGGTAAATTGTTAACATAACATTTATTAATATTTTTCAAATACAAAACGACATGTTAGTTTGTCGTTGTACTAAACTACTGAATAATACAAGTATTTAAAAATCAACAAAATATAAACACATAAAGTTGAAAGCATACTTAAAATAAACGAAAAAATAATCGTTATGAAGTTATAAACCATTTTAATTATAAAAAATATACAAACGACAACGATAAACCGTTAACAACATAAAATTTTCGCGATCATCCATTATGACACAAAGGTAAACCTTTATAATAATATATATTATTACTTTTCAAATAACATATTAATTTATCGTGCAATTAAACTAAGATACATACTGCTAATATCTAAAAATCAGCAAAAAATATATACACTTAAACGTTGAAAACATACTTAAAAGGTAAAAGACAAATAATCATTATAAAGTTATACACTGTTTTAATTATAAAAGATATTTAATGACAATGGTATATTGTTTATAACATAATGTTGTCAAAATATATGTGCTTAAAACCTGACAACATACTTACAAATTAGAAGACAAAATAATCATTATAAATTTATTATCATTTTAATTATAAAAATATTTTAACGAAAATGTTATATTGTAGAAATCATCCATTATGTCAAACAAACAACACGCTACTTTTGTCGTTATACTAAACTATGTTGAATATTATTAATACCTAAGTATCAACAAATCATATACACATAAAATCTGAAACCATACTTAAAACAAATGAAAAATAATCATTAGAAAGTTATCGACTGTTTTAATTATCAAAAATATACTAACAACAATGATAAATGGTTAACAACGTAAAATTGCCGAGATCATAAACTATGACACAATGTTAAATAATTAATATAACATTTATTAATACTTTCCAAAAAACACATTTTTTGTTATAGATGAATATTACTAGTATTTAAAACTCAGCAAAATATATACAATTAAAGCTAAAAACATACTTAAAAGTAAAAGATAAATAATCGTTACAAAGTTATGGATCATTTTAATTATAAAATATATATTAATGAAAATATTATACTATTAACGACATAATTTTGTTGAATCATCCATGCTGATACAATGGTAAATAGTTTGGAAAATATTTACCGATGCTTTTCAAGCAACACAATCATTACATTATTTTGTTCGTTATACTAAACTGCAATGAATATTACTAGTTACTAAGAATCAACAAAATATAAACACATAAAATCTGAAAGCATATTTAAAACAAAAACGACAAAAATAATCATTAGAAAGTTATCAACCGTTCTAATTATAAAAGATATACTAGCGACAACGATAAACCGTTAACAACATAAAGTTGTCGAAATCATCTGACATAACGGTAAGCCGCTAACATAATGGCAAATCATTAACATCATAAATTGTCAAAATCATCAATTTTAATATATCGATAATTCGTTAATAAATCAATATTAAATATTTTGTTTAAACTTCAATTTCGACAGTATACTATACCACCATAACTATTACAAATATCTAAACATAAGCAAAAGACATAACATAATTCTGACTCAGTGGTAAATTGTTAACAAAACATTTATTAATACTTTTCAAATACACATATGACATTTTAGTTTTGTCGTTGTACTAAACTACAATGAATAATACAAGTATATAAAAATCAACAAAATATAAACACATAAAGTTGAAAGCATACCTAAAACAAACGACAAAAATAATCGTTATGAAGTTATAAACCATTTTAATTATAAAAGATATACAAACGACAACGATAAACCGTTATCAACATAAAATTGTCGCGATCATCCATTCTGACACAAAAGTAACCTTTATAATAATATATATTATTACCTTTCAAATAACATGTTAATTTGCCGTGTAATTAAACTAAAATAAATATTACTAATATCTAAAAATTAGCAAAATATATACACTTAGAAGCTGAAAAACATACTTAAAAGGTAAAAGATAAATAATCATTATAAAGTTATTCACTGTTTTAATTATATAAGATATTTAATGACAATGGTATATTGTTAATAACATAAAATTGTCAAAATATATGTACTTAAAATCTGAAAACATACTTACAAATTAAAAGATAAAATAATCATTATAAATTTATTATCATTTTAATTATAAAAATATTTTAAAGAAAAAGTTATATTGTTAACAACATAAAATTATCGAAATCATCCATTCTGTCACATAAACAATTTACAAGATATTTCATAATACTTTATAAATAACACAAACAACACGTTACTTTTGTCGTTATACTAAACTATGTTGAATATTATTAGTACTTAAGTATCAACAAAACATAAAAACATAAAATCTGATATCATACTTAAAAGAAACGAATAAAATAAAATAATCATTAGACAGTTATCGACTTTTTTAATTATCAAAATATACTAACGACAATGATAAATGGTTAACAACATAAAATTGTCAAGATCATCAACTATGACACAATGATAAACTATTAATATAACATTTATTAATACTTTCCAAAAATACATTTTTTGTTAAAGTAAACTATGATGAATATTATTAGTGTTTAAAACTCAGAAAAATATGTACAATTAAAGCTGAAAACATACTTAAAAAGTAAAAGTTAAATAATCGTTACAAAGTTATAGATCATTTTAATTATAAAATGTATTTTAACGAGAATATTATATACTATTAACAACATAATTTTGTTAAATCATCCATGCTGATACAATGGTAAACAGTTTTCCAAAAATTTACTAATGCTTTTCAAGTAACACAAACAATACATTATTTTGTTCGTTGTACCAAACTCCAATGAATATTACTAGTTACTAAGAATCAACAAAATATGAACACAAAAAATCTGAAAGCATGTTTAAAACAAACGACAAAAATAATCATTAGAAAGTTATCGACCGTTCTAATTATAAAAAATATACTAGCGACAACAATAAACCGTTAACAACATAAAATTGTCGAGATCATCTATTCTGACATAACGGTAAACCGCTAACATATTGGCAAATCATTAACATTATAAATTGTCAAAATCATCAATTTTAACATATCGATAATTCGTTAAGAAATCAATATTAATATATTTTGTTTAAAACTCCAATTTCCACAATATACTATACCACCATAATTCTTACAAATATCTAAACACAAGTAAAAACTGAAACTGAAAACATAGTTAAAAAATATAAATAACAAAATGATTATGCTTAAGTTATTAAGATTCTTCAACACAGCTATAAACCATTAACATCACAAAATTTCGAAAAGTCATCCATTTTAAAACAAATAAAAATAATCTTGTATTTTTATCTGAAACATATTTAAATTACATAAATTATTTACTAAAATATACCAAATAGCCAGATTAATTTAGCATTAAACTAAACATTATTTAATATTACTAAAATATCTAAGAAAATCAACAAAATAGAAAACACTTATAAAACTGAAAAGACATAGTTCAAGAGAAAAAAAACAAATATTAATTTCAAAAGATTCTTCAACCACAAATGTAAACCATTAACAATATAAAATTAATGAAAATAGCAATTAAAGATAACATTGGATTTACACTTGAAAACAATTAGGTTGCGTAACTCGTTTATCAAAATCTTCATGAGAAGGAATCCAAAAACTAGCCTGTAGAAGAAGGGGATAAAAGTAACGGTTGTGAAAAACATAAGCCACCTGTTTTCAAACAAAAACGCTTACCTGATTTTATTCCATCTGTAAACTTTCATCAAAATACGAGATTTTCTTTCTTTATTTTTTCTTTAATAGAAACGAATGAGTTTGAGAGGTTCGAGCGTTATAAAATAAAAGTTGCTGTTTAGGAAATTTAATAATAATTGTCTGAAAAGGAACACAAGCGTGAGTAAGAAAAGAGTACTGTTTGCGTTAAAGCGGCAACGCGCTGCCTCATACGACGAGCTCATGCTACCTAATGAAAGTTAAACACTTGTCCATTCTTAAAGCGCGTGTCAACAGTCTCTGTGAGCGAGAGTGTGGCTTCAAAATTTAATAAAGGACGGATAAAAATTAAATAAAGCGAACCCAAAAATTAAATAAATAGCGAACGACGACTGACTCGTCTTCTTCATTCTTCATCTTCTTCTCCTTCCTCTTCGTTCCTTTCTCTCAATCTTAATTAGGTTTCTGATTTTGATCGGAGCTTATAAACGTTTAAAGCTTTGCGATTTGCTGAGCTAAGAATCTTAGTTTCTATAGTTAGATGCTTGTCACTATCTTCTTCACCCGCTGATCCTTTTACTCATCTGGTGTAAAAGATGCGTCTTTCATGTGTTCCCTACTGTTTTATTGGGCTTAGAAAGCTCTAGGTAAACCCTAATTTCTTCCTTTAATGTACTCGAATCTTCGGATCTGTGTTTTACTTTCCGTGTTCTTCACTTTTCTTTGTCAAGGGTCTAATAGTAAATTCGAATATAATGGTAAAGACTTAACATAGTTGTGTCCTTCGTTTCACTACCTCCTTCTGTCTCAGGGCGTGCATGGTTCTAGACCAAACTCGAGGTTCTTGCTTCCATTTCAGAAGTAAGTTTTTTTTTTCTTTCCTTTTTGTGATTATTAGTAAGAACATTACACAAAACCCGTTTTGGTATCTCTTTGCTTCTGGTGTAAGTTGAAGTGATTTGCTTTGTGTCCTCTTTAGTTTTAAGATTTTGTGTGTGTCCTTGCAGTTTGGTCGGAGAATAACTGAGGTTGGAAAGATGCTTGATGGAGCGAAGTTCAACGTGCTGAACCACAACAACAACGACAACAATTACTATGCTTTCACGCAAGACTTCTATCAGAAGCTTAATGAAGGTACCAACATGTCCATGGAGAGTATGCAGACAAGTAACGCTGGAGGTTCTGTGTCAATGTCTGTCGATAACAGTAGCGTTGGTTCCAGTGACGCTCTTATTGGCCACCCTGGGTTGAAGCCACTGCGCAATGCCTACTCACCTTCTGTTGGGCAAAGCGTGTTCCGCCCGGGGAAAGTTACACATCCGTTGAACGATGATGCCTTGGCTCATGCACTGATGGATAGCAGGTACCCAACCGAGGGGCTGGCTAACTACGAAGAGTGGACGATAAATCTGAGGAATCTCCACATGGGTCCTCCCTTTGCTCAAGGGGCTTTTGGTAAGTTATACAAAGGGACTTACAATGGGGTGGATGTAGCGATCAAGATACTTGAGCGGCCAGAGAACAGCCTGGAAAAGGCACAGTTCATGGAACAGCAGTTTCAGCAAGAGGTGACTATGCTTGCAAATCTGAAGCATCCAAACATCGTGAGGTTCATTGGTGCGTGTCGCAAGCCAATGGTGTGGTGTATAGTGACTGAGTACGCTAAAGGAGGTTCTGTGAGGCAGTTTCTGACAAAGAGACATAACCGAGCAGTGCCATTGAAGTTAGCTGTGAAACAGGCGTTGGATGTCGCTAGGGGTATGGCTTATGTCCATGGACGCAACTTCATACACAGAGATCTCAAGTCAGATAACCTCCTCATCTCTGCTGACAAGTCAATCAAGATTGCGGATTTTGGTGTTGCAAGAATCGAAGTTCAGACCGAAGGAATGACACCAGAAACTGGAACTTACAGATGGATGGCTCCGTAAGTTTCATTTAAAAACCTTTCTATCATTCTATGCAAGTTACACTAATGTTGATCACGTTTTCTGTTGATGGATGCAGAGAGATGATACAGCATAGAGCCTACAATCAGAAAGTGGATGTGTATAGTTTTGGGATCGTGCTGTGGGAGTTAATCACGGGACAGCTACCATTCCAGAACATGACAGCAGTACAGGCTGCGTTTGCGGTTGTGAACCGAGGAGTCCGTCCAACGGTCCCAAACGACTGTCTCCCGGTGCTGAGTGAGATCATGACTCGATGCTGGGATGGTAACCCGGAAGTGCGTCCAAGTTTCGTTGAGGTTGTGAGTATGCTTGAAGCTGCGGAAACAGAGATAATGACGACAGCTAGAAAAGCCCGTTTCAGATGTTGCATGAGTCAGCCAATGACTATCGACTAAATAAAAGAGAAAGAAGAAGAGGAAAATATATAAGAAAAAGGGCTTTTAGATATTAAGTTATGTGTCTGTGTGTTTGTGTATTTATCAAAAAAAAAAAAAAAAAAAAATCTGAAGGTATGTTGTTGTCTCATGATAAGAGAAGGTCTAGTTTGTGTGTTTATGTTCAGTTAATTAAGAAGAAAACAAAGAGCAGAAATTAAAGTTTGGACTGTGTCCGAACAAATGTATGCTTATTAGTTTCTTCGTTCTTACTTGGAATCAAAAGTCTGATACGATTCCATAAAAGCTGTACAACGACGACGTTAAGCTGATGTTCTCAGACTACCTTTGTGTATTACCCTAATCATAATGTTTCTGTTGGTTTAACTTGCAGTGATTACCTCTGGTGCTCGTATCTGCGACAGTACTCCCGAGGTTATCATGTCTGACTCCGAAACCTGGAACAGTTGGAATACAGATAAGTTTGTGTCGGGAATATGGATCAAGACAGAAAAGAACTGAAGTGGACCTTGATTGGTCTTGAATAGAACATTGTGCCGCTCAGAGCTATTGCTTTGTTAACTGACTCCTTTGTAGCAAAAGTCACATAAGCAGCCCTGGAGAAGGGATGAGATTTCGTATACAATGAGGACGACTTCTTGCTTAAAATGTGTATCGTGTGTGGTAAACTCTTTGCAACGAACAAAGGGATTAAGAGGAAGAGTTTTTACCCCACTGGATGTTGAGTTACTGGATCAATTACTACTGTAATGTTTTTAACAGCTCCACACTTGCTGAACAACATTGATATAGCTTCTTTACTTGCCGCATAGTGTACCTGATAAGTTCATGAATAATGAATTCCAGATATTCTTTAGTGACGGATTCAAAACGATACAACATCAGAATCATCATGCATTTGAGAGGATTGAGTAATTTCTCAGTCCAGGAATCATGTGAATAGAGGGTAGGGACTACTAGGGTAACGATTCTAACATCATCCAAGGAACAAAGTTTAAGGAAATAGAATTACGTTGGTAACATGTATGATGCTTGATTCTGTGACATCGTGTTGTTGCTGCAACTCGCCTGCACAAAAGAACTTATCAAGTGAAATGAGGCAGCATGATAGTCGAAAAAGTAAAAACGGCAACGACTTATTCAGATGATTACATAAGTTTAAGCTTGAGGTGCTTCAACTTGAGTTGAAACATTCAATTACATGAATTTGGAAATGGAAAGTAGTAAACTCAAGGCTTCAACGAACAATACATTTCAGGTCAGTGGAAACTTTTGAATAGTAATATTGGCTGTTCCAAAGCGTAGAGTTCGCATACCAGATTGTGCTGAGCCTTTAAGTTCTCCAACTTTCTGTTTCTTTGACTGCTTTGCTTGATTAATCTGGATCTCTAGTTGTTGCAGCTTTTGTTTCATGTTCAGTATTTCCTGATGAAAGAAAAGATATCTTTGTTCGAGATGTGAGGAATCTCAAGATTCAGATGGCATTAAAGCATAACTATCATACGTACTGAAAAAAGATCTGGCTTTTTGGACTGATAGGAGAGCAGGTTTGGCTTTTCAACATTTTGTTTAGCTTGCTTATACTGAAGAACACTGCTAAGATCACCAACTGAAAGATCTACGGGATTGGGGTTGATGATGCCATATCGCCTCTTTCTGCTGAGGTTATGCACGATATGAGGTTCAGCGTATGTAATAGTTCCACTCTTGGGTTTCCTAGCTTCAAGGGATGGGAAAACTCTGTGCCTGTAAGCGACTGCAGGAACTTCTCTCTGAAACGTCTCGCTATGTTTTTCCATATATGCTGCAGGAAATGCGCATCTATGCTGTTGAAGCGCTCTGTTTTCATCTGTGTGAATCCTAATCATACGCAATATAGGATATTCCTTGTCGCCTGGTCGCCCCAACCGATCCCAAACACTAACATGAAGCTTCATTTCCTGACTTGAAGCTGCGTTATGAGATCTTGCAGACACAGCTCCTACTGAGATGTTGTTGTTATGAGTGTGAATATATCACTCGTCATATTATTAAGAGATCACAAGAAGTCAAGAACCGAGATAGTACCTGAAGGGACAGATGGAAAATATGATTGCCTCATTTCTCTTTCTGGAAAGTATAGACGCCTCTGTATTTCGCTCCTTTCATCCACAGACTGCTGTGCAAATGTGCAGGGGTCATGTTACAGATCGGCACTGCATAAACATTTGGAAAAGCAGCTAGGAATAAGAAATTAACCTTTTCATATCTATCAGGATTCATACGACATGGTTGCTTAGCGGCTGAAACGATAACGGAGCGCAGTATTTTTCTAGAGTAATTAGCATCAGACAAGTTCCTCTGTTTAGGTTGTGTCCGTTTACAAGGGCTATTAATGAGCTCTTGTCGTAACATCTTCATGTTTTTAGCTTTTGGTGACACAACGTCTTCTCGAGCAGTAGATGATATCAGCTTTTCCTGCAAAGCCATTCACAATGAGACTTATACCCAAGAAACAGGTTCAGCATTCCCACATAAGAAAATGTCTTTTGTCTTACGTTCATCCGATAAGTAGGAGTAGTAGCTTTGTGAACATAGTCATCATAACTTCGGGAGCTTGAACCTTGTTCGATTATAGTATCATGAGAACCAAAGTCAACACCAGTCCTAGGTTCAGAACCAGAAGTTTCTCGTTTACCTTGACTAATGTCCTTCAAAAGAAGCTCCCATAAGCTGCAAAGAGAACACACACACACATTGAAATCGCCCTGTTCAGCATCATAATGTATTCAACTGAATACATGAAGCTAACAAAGAAGGGATCCAGAAAGCAAACCAGGCAACAAATTCTCCAGATTGCTCCCCAAGAAATGCCTCCAAATAGTCTCTTGCCTGCCTCTGACTCTTCCCGTTACAAACAATCACCGTAATATACTCCTGAAACAAGCTGATTCATCATCAGTACACACCATACAAAATATCTAAATCTCAGCACAAACTCAGGCTTCAACGACCTGGAACTCTTCTCCCAGCGGATCAGATGTACAATACATCAAACACTAAACAAGTCCAAACAATACGATACGTATACACACAGATCCTACCAGTCATTTCCGAAATCCAAACGCACTCGTAACCTAATACGAGTCAGCCATATGCTACACTAACCTATCATCCATGAAAATTCACATAAAAGAGGCAGACGAGGAAGCTAAGCTGTGTGTTTAACTTCTACCTACAGAGAAGAGTACGTACAAGAGCACGACGAAACCAAGGAATTCGAAAGTAAAACCCTAGGAATCGTTTACAGAGCTAGACGAAGGTAGAGGAGAGGAAGATGACGAACAGAAAGGATGTCGTCGTCGGAGTGCTGTTCAGAGAAGAGAGGAAGCATATCGGAGATGATTTGTCTCAGTCGAGAAGCGGACTCCGATTCTCTCCGCATCGGGAATGTTAATCCTTCAGCCATTCTTCGTACGCTTCACTCGTAACTCTCGCCGCCTGCGATTCTCCGATTATCGCTCGTCTCGTCGCCGAAGAAGATTCGAGGGGAAGCAAGAGAGAGCGAGGCTAAGCTTTTGTGAAACTGAAAAGAATGAGTGACAACTGTTCCCTACAATTCTGTTATAGTAAAAAAGGCCCATCTGCGCAAGGCCAGTTTCCCTCCCTTGCACACATTCATTTGCTGTGTAGTGACTTTTTTTTTTTTTTTTTTTTTTTCAACGTTAGTGATTTTTTTTTTTTGTCAGCAACAAAAACAGACTCATATAGACTCTGTAAACCAAATTGGTAGTTCTGCATCCATATGGACAACGAAAGACGATTGTTTTCTTGCACTACGTGCGAGATTATCCGCCCTTGTATTCAGCGTCCGTGGTATATGAATAAACTCCAATTTGTAGAAACTATTCTTCAGGATCCGGATGTCTTCCAGATAACCTGCAAAAGTTGGCCAATCGTCTGGTTCCGACACCATCTTCACCAGCTGAGAGCAATCTGTTGCAAAAGTAACATGAACCTGTCTTAGATTTTTCATACATTCTATCGCCAAATTAAAACCTCCATCTCCGAATGAAGTGGCGATTGACTCGCCCTTGTATTCCTGCCTCCCATTAAACTGTCAAAACCTTCTAGAGTGCTATACCACCCTTGTCCCGAGAAATTGTCCTCTTGTTTCCATGAACCATCCGTAAAGCACCATCTGCCTGGTATTGATGGAAGGGAACCTTGTAAGTGGGATTGGTGCTGAATTATTTCCTGCGCCAGTGAGCTTTGTGTCTCCTCCCAAAGTCGCGATTCCGTCTCTGCCAATTTTACAGTATTTCTAGGGTTAGTATCCAAGTTACTAAATATTTTTTTATTTCTTCCTTTCCAAATATACCATAAAATCTATGCAAAATGATGATCCTCCAATTTTACAACGTGTAGTGACTTAATTAGGGGAAAAGTGAAGTTTTGGTTAATCAATCAATTCTTTTTATATTTGGTTAGTTTTTCATTTTTATCGATTTTTATATTTTCCTTGAGAGAATGATTTATAGATTACTTTTCTAGCCAAATCAAAATATTGTGCCAATATTAGTAGTCAATATTTAACATTCTTTTTAGTTGAATAATATAATAAGGCAAACCATATTCTAATTCTATCTTTTCATATCTAATATTTGAAGAAATTGTTTAAATTACCACATTCTTAATACATGTTCTCATGTTTATCTTAACCATATTTAAGGTTTAATTTTCAAAATGGAGTTTATTATTTTAAAAAATAAATAAATAAATACTTAAAATAGTTTCAAAAAGAAATTTTAAATTTCAAAATAAAAATAAAAATAAAAATAAAAATAAAAAATTTGGAAAGATCAAAAAGTACAACTTTTTCATAAAAAGTTTGAATTAAAAAACATATCATTCAAAAACTATACAAAGTTATTTTATTATTATTATTTATTTAAATAGTTATTTATATTCATATATTTATAAAGTAATGGTAAAATGATCTTTTGTCTTTTTAATGAACATCAAACTACAAAGATATGGAGAAATGAATATTTTCCATGAATTGACAAGGATTGCAATTTTTCTGCAACAACAAGATGATCTAAAATATCAAACTATAAAGATATAGAGAAATGAAATACATAACTTAAATCAAATGTACACAATTATCTGAGAAAAGATATGCGAGTAAAAGACACGCGTCCCCAATTCTTTCTAATATAAATGCTCGAATCCCTTCCTCCGTACTCCCTTCCTCTGTGATCCTCCTGCCTCTCCGACGCCGTTGGGTGTTGTGAGAGGGCCATTACCGACCCCACCATATCCAAGTACATCTCCGGCATCAAGGTTTGTTGGTGAAGAGATGCTGCATCTTGCAGTCATTTATGCAGACGTCGTCTTTATTTCTTCGGGTTGAGATGGCTTCGAGGTGTCGGTATCTCTAGCGACTATACCGCTGATTCAAGCTTCTCATTGCATGTATGAATGTCTCCTCCCGAGACTATTACTTTCCTTGCCGGCGTGGACCACAAATGTCGCTTTTGGCCACATCCTACATAGACTATCTGGGTATGCACCGCCTGAACTCGGGATTTCGGGATCTCGGATCTGATGCAACGACATCTCTGTCTCTCCGCGGTTTGCTATTGAGTGATGCATTAATTTATCTCTTCCCTCCTTTGTTGTTAATTTGGCGTTGCTTGCTAGTTTGTATTTGAGTCGTAGGTTAATCGAGTTGGATAGTGGAGTTTTTCGTACTTTTGGAGTTTCGGGTCACACTTTGTGGTGGGAGGAAGTAGTAAGACCTGGGAGGTGTTGATGCTGCCCCTTTCTCTTTACCGACTTAGAGGACGAGCGGTGGAGTTAGTCGTGCGCTATTAAGCACTCGTGGTGTGTGTTGTCTTGTCTTATGCCAAAATTTGGGTTTAGTTCATTGTCCCAGCTCGGACCTTGAGGGAAGTCCTTGAGCGGGCTTGGTTATGCTCCTCTGAGGAAAGCAAATTGTTCAAGCAGCCGTATGAACCAGCTTCCCGCTAGCGTTGTGTGCCTCGAGTTCTGTTTTTTTGAGTCTCTCCTTTCTCGCATGTCTTGGTTTAGCCTTTCATCCGACTATTCAAGTTTTTATCATCACTTGTTATCATGTTCGCTCCAAAGCATAACGGTTTCAAGTCACAATTGTTTTTGCTTCCATGTTTTTTATCTTTTTTGTCGCGGAAATAAGTTTAGAGGTCTTATAGCTTGTTTATCATATTTTGTAAGCTTTAACGGTTCATTTCTGAAATGATATTTACAATTTAACAAAAAAAAAGAAACTTAAACAAAATGTCTCGTTGAAAGAGTTGAAGTAGATATCCAAATGATAATGACTATTGAGAAAGAGTGGTCCGATTTTCAATTTTCAATTTTCAATTTTCAACTTCAAATCCATAAAATCAAAGAAACAATTTAGCAGACCTCAGAGCTGGCTCAACCAAAGTCTGTATTTCCATCAGCTCCAACCATGTCATAACACAAAATAAAACTTTTGAATCTTCATACGAGGGTAAACGATATATACCACAGATTTACAACATTATATCTATTATTCTTGTCTTTTCAGGTATACAAGTTTCATACAGCCAATTACAGCTTCAAAACTTTACAAAGACGTAGGTTTCTTCTGTCTGATGCTGCTTTTAGTTATGCCGCTATAAGCTTTATGTCAGCATACGTTTTATCTAGGTGAAGTGTATTTTCAATTGAGGAAGCCTGTTGAAGTTTACTCTAACGCTCGAACAGAAGCAAGTATATGGAGATGTAGCGATTCCAAAAAGGTAGAATAGTACATAGAATAATAAAGAGAAGTTGTACATAGAATAATACAATGTATAGCTTTCGTTGGGGATTATATACAATATTGGGAGAAATGGTATGGTATGATTGATTGTTGAGAACGTGTTGTGTTGTTTATAAGAGAAAACGCGTGGCAGTAATGATGAATAAACGTAGCAAGAAAGTGGATGGAAACTAGTTAACACGTAGTATTGAATCATATCATAGAAAGTGGTAGTTGGTTTCACACCTAACACAAACACTTGCTGATTTCTTTTCACTTGCGTTCTGGTTAAACCGTTGGTTCACCCTCTAATGGGATGTATAAATTAACTAAAGTACGTAAAAAGGATGAGAAAGTTGTAAAAATAGAAATACTAATGTCCTTTTCCAACTTCCAACGAATGGTAATGTACGATTTTTTTAACTCTGATTTTTAACTACCCTGATAACATTTGATTTTTTGGGCAATTTTATCAAATAACCATTTTTAGTTTTTATCATCAAAAAAATTTCAATGAGAAAAATGATCAAAAAAATTTATTAACGAGGCAAAAAAACTATTTTGTTTTTTTTTTTCTTTATAGATATATAAATTTAAATATTTATTTTAAAAAATAATATTTTTTCTTATATTTTTCGAATTATATATTTTTAATTCGAACTTTTCTAATTTTTTTTTTTCAAATTTTATTTGAAAATTTAAAAATAATTTTTGAAACTGCTTTTAAAATTTTTTATTTTGAATTTTTTTTATAGATATATTTTTTTAAAAAAGTTCTAAACACTCTCCCAAAACTCTATTTCTTAATTTTAAACTCTAAATCTAAATTAGTTAACCGTATAAATATAAATGTATATTTACTTGTTAATAAAAATATATTTTGGTTATTTTTTATGGTCAAAAGAAACTTAAAAAAAATTATTTTAGAGATTTTTTTTAATAACTATTTTAAAATTATCTTTTGTACAGCAATTGTTTGAAGATTTTATTTTGTATGTAGGTGTGTGTACTAAAAAGCTTTAAAAATCCTCTATTATTTTTCTCTGTCGACAATCCTGTATCTAAATTATTGGTCAAATAATATTGGAACAAATTTGGATGTCATTTTGATACACTAAAGATTATTCAACTATATAAAAAGTCTCTGCTTAATTTTTAAGGGCATACTAATAATTAAGAAAAACCATTATATATTAACGATAAAGGTGTAATCAATGAATAAATAAGTTATTTCTTGTGTTGGGTCTCCAAATTCACATTGCTTCAAAGAAGGGGAAGAAGAAACCTTTAAGCATCGCGTTTCGCATCCTTCTCCAGAGATTTCGACAAAGTTATCGATTCCCCAGGGGAACAATTTTTCTCTAGTTTTGATTTTCAAGTGGTGGGGAGATCGATGGCGTCGGGAGAGAAGGATCACGAAGGCACGACGGTGGTTGAGACCCGAGATCAGAACGATCCCGCCGTTGCACCCTCCGACACTGCAGTTTCTTCCGCCGGCGGGGGCGAGAAGAAGACTACGGGTAAGAAGGGTTTCTTCTCGCGAATCTGGAACTGGATATTTAGGGTTAAAAGAGACGATTTCGAGAAGAGGCTCAAAGGCATCTCAAAGGAGGAAGCCACGATCAGATCCAGGATGAAACGCAGATCCATCACGAGGAGGAAACTCATTAGAAACCTCATCGCCTTCTCTGTCTTCTTCGAGGTCAGTCAATCAAAACAAAAGCCGACATCTTTTAGGTTTTTCTTGGGGTGTGTGAGATTAATGAAACAGTTTCTCTTTTCTGTGCTCTTCAGGTAATCGCGGTGAGCTATGCGATCATGACTACTAGAGATGGAGAATTGGATTGGAAACTGAGGAGTTTCAGGATCTTGCCTATGTTTCTTTTACCCGCTCTTGCTTTCCTTACCTATTCTTCTCTCGTTAGCTTCACCAGGATGTGTGAGTCTTGTGTTTTTTCATGTGAAAGGATGGAACTTGGGTGTTAGGTTTGTTGTCTTGATTATTTCTCTGTAATGGGTTTGGTGTAGGTGACCGCAGAGATCAAAACACATTGGAGAAGCTTCAAGGTGAGATGCTGGGAAAGATTGATGAGTTGAAAGAGAGGACCAATTACTTCACTACGCTCGATATTCTTCGTGTAAGATTTACTATGACACAAGTCTTTTTGAGAGATCTGCTTGTGTGTGCTGCTGTTACTTCTTGCTTGCATTACTTTAGGAATTTCTGGTAGGTTTACATGGTTACCATCTGACATGATGGCAACAGGTTTATCACTTCTACCTTTTTCGTGGGATAAGATGATAATACTTCATTTCTACTTTATATTTCAAGTTACCCTTACAGTTTATTGCATTAGGAGATGTCTTTAAATTCAGGTTTGGCAAAGAGCATGGTATCATGAATTTGGATTAAGCTGCCTCTCTTAATAATGATCCAACTCTCTTAATAAAGATCAACCCTTTTACCGTTTTTAACTAGTTTTCAGTCTGCACTGGCTTTATTAGCTGTGAAAGTAGTTGCTCTATATTTTAGCCAAAGATTATTTAATTATAGTTTTGGATAAAGGGCGGTTAGGAATGTAAACTTAAAGTGTTACAGTTGAAAATTCGAGTTAATTGGAGACCTAAACTTGTGAGTTCTTGAATAACTTCTTGTTGCAATATGTTCAGTACCTTGAAAGATCTGATACATGCCTTGGTGCTTGTTACTTTGAGGTTCTTATTGCTATATTGTAATTGGAACTGTTTTAACTTGACCTATTTTGTATCAGAGGTTTGACCCTGATCCAGCTGCGAGGGCTGCTGCTGCAACTATTCTGGCATCCAAGTTGGGTGCTGATTCAGGCTTGAAAGTATATGTAGGAGATGAATCCCAACTTGACCCCTCCACAGGCAAGAGCAATGACATGGAGATCAAACACTCACAAGGGCTCAGGAATCGAAAACAACCAAATACAAGACGCAGCAATGCTGGGACCACTTCATCCCATCATTCAGATAATGAGTCTAACCATTCTGGAACAAGCGAAGGAACTACAGAGCAAAACCAGCAGATGGCTTTTGAGCATTTTAACCCTCAGGGATATGCTGCTCATGATGGTAGCTGGATCTCACGCATCGCGGCTCTCCTCGTGGGTGAAGATCCAACTCAGTCATATGCACTCATCTGCGGAAACTGCCATATGCATAACGGTGAGCGAGCCATTATATTTGTCTTTTTTCATCAGTAACATAGTTTAACAATGTCTCTGTTTCTCACTCATCACGTAGGACTTTGCCGGAAAGAGGACTTCGAGTACACTACTTACTATTGTCCTCATTGTCGAGCCCTGAACAAGCCGAAGCATTCAGAAGAGCAATCACTTGTTCCTCCTGCTAACACAGTTTCTCTGAATCCAATGGAAAGTGAAGTGATTAATAGCAGTAGCTCTACTAGTGAGCGCGGTGAGAGTCCAATCCCTACAGAGATTGTGGGAGAAGCCCCAGAAACAACTGAGAGCTGAGCTAAGAAAAGTTCCTGTGAGGTAAAAAAGAAAAAAAAGGCTTTCATATGTGTTTGTGACAGAAAGAGAGAAGATGGGATAGAGTGTGAGATGATCGTTTTGGTAATGCTAAAATCTTATACCGCTTGCAATTTTGAATGTGGAATGAAGTCTGAACAAAGACAACCCGAATAGGTTTTTATTTCTTTTATCTTATTTTTCGTCTTTCCTTGTAAACACATCCTACCTTTGTATTTTTATTTATCTCTTTACTTTGGTTTGGCTTGTTTCTAGTTTGAATTCAATGCAACTCAAGATAATGGTTTCTAGAAACCTCTCTTTACTGATTATTAAAATGAAAAAGAAATACAAAGCTTTTACATAAACAAACTAAAAAAATGATGGTTTTTGGATTTTAGTTTTAATTTTTTGCTTTTTTAATTTTATAGTAGATTTTAATTTTTTTAAAAAATTTGAATGGTGACATCAAATTTTAAATTTTAGTTTTCAAACTAAACTAAATTATTAATAATAAAATATATTTTTTCGTAAACAAGAAAATACAACAAATTATTATTATCATTAAAAATAAATAAACTTATAGTAAAAGTTTATCTAAAATATGGTAGAAAAATGATATATTTTTTTTGAAGACCTGTCAACTAATGAAAAAACACTTCCAATAAAATTATTTTATTTGTACACATAAAAATAACTATAGGGTAAAATGACAGCTATCAACTCTCAAAAAAGTTTACATTCATCAACGGTTAACTCAGTGACAGAAAAAATAAAAATTAAATATAAAAATATTTAACAAATAAAATAATAATAATTTAATAAAAATACATAATATAAGTTTAGTTTAGTAAAAGATTTAGTAAAAACATATAAATTCATAAAAATATATAATCTAATAAAAATATAGACATAAAAAAATAGAAAAAATTCAAAGAAACACAAAAGAGAAAAAATCATTTACAATATTATTTTTCATATTTTATCATACCCAAACTACAAACTATCTCACATGTAATGTTTTTTTTGTTTTTGTTTTTGGTCACTAGCTCTCTTTATTTTTTGAACCACATGGTCACTAGCTCAAATTTAAAGAAATTAACATAAAAATGATGAAACAGTACAACTCATGTTTAATATATAACTAAAACTATTATGCAATTTAGTCAATTATAACGTCTTTGACTATCAATTTTATAAATTCTATATAAACAAAAATATCATGGAAATAATAAATTAAAAAATTATATAATTAACTTTATATAACTTTAAATGAATATCAATTTAATTTATTAAAATATAAAATCTTACACGAAGCGCGTGTTAATCATATACTAGATTTTCATCTCCACGTTCGAGCAAATATTATTCTATTTTATAAATATATTTGATATTATTACAAATATTTTAAATATATAATTTTCATTTTAGTATTATTATATATATTGGGAAACTCTTATCATATTATTGTTTATATTTTTTTATTCGGCATTATTAATATGTAGTGATTTGCTTAAAACATTTTACTTTGTTATTAAGTTTTATTATTTACTATGTTCGAGTCAAGTACAATAAAGTTACAATATGAATAATCAAATAGAGAACCTCTTTTTTTTAAACACCGAGAACCCCCTTCAAAATATGTCTTCTCTTTAATTTATATATTTTGCATTTAATACATTTTTAAAAATTATTAATTTATATTATAGAAAAGTAATATGTTTAAGATAAACTTATATTTAATGTTTAAGAATATATACTTTAACATATATCATTTTAGTATTTTATGAGATTTATAAGTAAAAACACTGTTTTGTTTTAAAAAATTAGCCCTATTGTTTTAATAAATTTTATACGTAGTAGTATCTATCATATTATTTTATTAAATTTTATTGATATATGAAATTTTTGGATGTTATGATATTAATTTTTATTTTTTAAAAATTAAGACTTCAAAATATTAGATTGCTTTATTTTTTACAACATATGTAGTTAGTTTTTTTCATAGTACATTTCAAAAAGTTATTCTTTACTATCCATGATTTTATTTTTGTAAACTTTGTAATATTATCATTTTGTTTGAATGTTAATTTTAAAGTTTTATATTTTGTCAAGAAAACTTTGGAAAATTATCAAACTATTTTTGTGTTTAGAACATTACATAAATTTTAATTTTCTTTTCTTACTACATTAATATATTATTTTATAAGAAAATATTTTAATTTTTGGTAATATTTGTTAAACATTTCTCACCTGGTTTGTTATAACTAAAATAAAAACATATTAAAATTTGATTTGTCATTAATAAGTTAATTGAATTACTAAAATTTCATAGTTTACTAATAACATATTTTTAAAATAGTATATGAACTAAAGGTTATTATATACTATTATATTTTTGGATATAAACATTTTTAAATAATATATTGCTGAGAGTTCAAAAATTAAAAAATAATATATAGTTGTAGATATAAAAGTTTAACCTATGTTCATACATTTATTTTTGTATAAAAATATTATATAGTTTATGAATTTTAACCCATTATAATGATGAGTGATAATTTATTTAAGTGAAAAGCTTAAAAAATTGTTAATTTACTTATTTAATATAATTTTATCATATTTAATTTATATACTACTGCTATTTTTATATAATACAAAATATAATTATAGAATTTATAAAAAGTAGTATAGAATTTTTATTTTCCTGTTTTATAATAAAATTTTAATTAACATTCATTTATAATAATATTATATTACTAATTTCGAAATTTATTAATGTGTTATTTTAAAAAAATATTTAAAATTTTAAGTAAGATTTTGTTAGATTATTTCTCAACAGATTTTATTACAATTAAAAAATCAAATTTATAGTTAGTTTATTATTAATGTAAATAATCAAATATATCATATTAACTAATTCTTTAAATGATCCTATTATGATTTGTTAATAGTAGATAAAAAATAGGATTCTAAATTAATAGATTAGATATATATACTCAACTATAAAATGTCCCACTTTGGTGAGAAAAGATTTCTTAAACTCAATAATAATTAATGCTTATAACAATAACAATAGAAGAAACATGTACACATAAAACGAAGAAGGTTTGTGACTTTGTATCACACAGCTCAGCTTCTTCTCCCCCACAAGATCGGATCAAATATTCTCCTCCATCACTTCCATTTCTTTGCCTTCCTCTCCTCTAAACATAAACCCACCAAAAACAACAAATATTTTAACCCTTTATTTTTTCTTAGCTCTTAGAAAAGTTTTTTTCTTCTTTTTTTTTTGCCTTAGCAAAATTATTATTTGCTATGGGTAATGTGACGTCAAATGTAGCTGCAAAATTTGCTTTCTTTCCACCGTCACCGGCTACGTATGGCGTAAGTAAAGAAGAGGAGACAGGAAAGCTAATGTTCACCGGAGTCACGCCGGAAAAAAGCATGGACGTCCATCAAATAACCACTAAATCCGGCAACAAAGTTGTGGCTACGTTTTGGAAACACCCATTTGCAAGATTCACTCTTATTTATTCCCATGGCAATGCTGCGGATCTTGGCCAAATGGTCGAGCTCTTCATTGAGCTCCGAGCTCATCTCCGTATCAACGTTATGAGGTTTATATATACAAAAAAAACGAAAACATTTTTCTTTTTTTTTTTGGTTGATGAACGAACCTTAACGTCTTTATATGTAAATGAATATCCAGCTATGACTATTCAGGATATGGTGCTTCATCAGGCAAGGTATAAGAAAGAGATTCATTCAAAAATAATTATGTGACAACTTGTCCTACATACTCCAGATTTCACAGCGCTGCAGCGCACCGATCATAACCTCTCATCGTGGGAGAAAACGCTTCTACATCCACCGATAAATTATTGATGCGCTTGGCGTTTCTCATACCCAAAATCTCATCCTTTAACAACTCTTTCACATGACAAACTGTCACCAATTAACCTGCAGTTCAATTAATGACAACTTATTATGTGAGAATGTTGTTAAAGCGTGAAGTTTTGAGTTTGAGAGACGCCAAACGCATCAATAACCTACCAGTGGATGTGGTCGGTGCGCTGCAGCGCTGTGAAACCTGGGATCCGCATGACAGATTGTCACAAATTTAAACATTTTGTTATTGATTTTGCACCTTTGATTGTTCTTCTATAAAATAGCCGTCTGAGGCTAATACGTACCAAGATATTGAGGCTGTATACAATTGCTTGAGGAGCGAGTATGGAATCAAGCAAGAGGAGATGATATTGTATGGTCAGTCCGTTGGAAGCGGACCAACGTTGTACTTAGCGTCTCGATTGAAGAGAGTTAGAGG